>JAFIDM010084160.1:183843-230878 GCA_023159025.1 Thereuonema tuberculata
TGGATCTGTTTCAAGAGAAATTAAATAAAGAAGAAAAACAGATTTTAGATGATCTCAGTCTGTTTGGTGAAAGGGCATTTGAAGCCTTCATGAAAAATGAAGTTATTTTCAAAGCAAACGAAATTCCAGTTGATTTCTTAATTAAACTAGGATTCGTTATTCCATTATCTTCGAATGATAACAATGATGATGATGATTCAGTGGAACCATTTCATAAGTCAATGTTAGAGTTCTTTTGTAGTTTATATTTATCAAGATTATTCAAGGAAGAAGAACAGAACTTCAATGAGGTATTTATGGAATATCTATTCAACAAAGAGGACGAAGATTCTCTAATTCTTCCTTTTCTGTGCGGCTTACTACAAGAAAAGTCACATGTCGTTATTAATTTAATAGATCATTGGGATATTTTTGCGATATCTCGTACTTGGTCTCTTATTTTGAAAGAGTATTCTAGATTAGAAACTGATTTTAACTCTTTGATAAGAGATACAAGAAATAATTTCTGCGACCACCTAAGAATTGAAGATAATCAAGCGATTGTTTATAATGAAAGACCATTAAAAATGTCGGAATTATTAGTGAAAATATCAGAATCATACGGATTGACAATTCGAAGTTTATCAGAAAGTTCTAATTACAAGAAGTTCATTGGTCGCACTATACTTCGATGGAAGGCAATGAGAAAATTTATTCCTTCTGAACTATTAAAGAGTGAATGTTGTGAAGAGTTTATGATTGAGATGAATGAAATTATTAAAGAAAAACCTCATTATCTTGAACTTGGTTTCCTTCATTCTGATGACTCTCTTTCTGTTCTACTAAACAGTATTTCAAGAACAGATCTCTTTTTCAAAGTATTAATATTACATAATATTAGATTTGAAAATGAAGACATTAAAGCAGCATCAGATGTCCTTCTGAAGAAAAATTTGATATCATTATTTTTATTTAATGAAATAAATGTTTTATCTTCAAGAAATAGAAAGGATATGATTGTGGAAATTCATCCACTGATTCAAGTATTAAATGCTAATTGTGAATTAGTGGAACTATATTTGTGTGATATCTTTGTCTCTGATGATGAATTCATTGCATTAATGAATTGTTTATCAAAATCACAAACAATAAATACCATGTCAATTGATTTTACTTCACCAACACAATATGTGGTTGATTTGAGTCAATTGTGCACCAATGGGAAGCAATGGAACTTTATTGGATTCAAACACATCAAAGTATTTGTATCAAAGCATTCTAATCTAACCATTGAAAAGTTGAGTTTGGTGAAATGTGTTCTAAGCAAAGAACATTCAATTAATCTTTTGAATTTGTGTTCAATGGAAATTTTAATTTGCGATAGTCAGTTATTTGAAGAAATGGCTGAGTCTACGCAGATCCTTTCTTCTTCTAAAACATTGAGTCAAATAACATTTGAAGATGAGATTGTGGATATTTCCCTTCAAAAGGTTTCAAAGCTTTTTCAATTGAATGACTTAGGTTTTGATTTTAGGGAAGGATTTCAATTGACTCCAATAAATAAACAGCATTTCATTTCACTTTTTAAAAATATGCAACATAAATTAAATGTAAATGTTTGGTTGAGATTTGATACAAAAGATTATTTGAAACAAATAGATTTCCTTGTGGAATTATTCGAAACCATCAACCAAACTAAGAAACTGAGGTCTGCTGTAAAAATTGACAACTTTAGGTTGTTTCTTTTTCCTCAAAAAAAGGATTTAAATCTGGGAAATCTGATTCCTCTCGCAGAAGCAGAAACAGAGGAATTAGTAAAATACATTTCCAATTTCAAGCATTCGTTATTAAATGGTTCATTGCAGCATTTACGCATTTCAATTAAAGAAACCAGAGGACATTATTTTGCGCTTATCAAATTAATTGATTTTTTTCCAAAGAATGAATTCAGGATATGTTGGGAGAATGATTTTATTACAAACAGGAATGTATATTGGATCAGAAAGAAAGAAGAAAGAAGATCAGAAAGAAAAAACTGTATTTTAATGTGAACATATTCAGGTTCTTTTCTGATGTAGTCCATTGAAAACTTAGACCAATAAGATCTAATTTGCAGTAGAGAGAATTTAAACTTGATGTTCTTTTTCTTCAATATTATTTGACTTATCGTAATAGCTTCTGTATTTGTTTGCCATTGAATTTATTTTCCTAAAGCGAATTATCTGACTGCTGGTAAAGTAATAATCTAAGTTAACCAACTAATCAATCACGATATAATTCCAATAAACATAATGTATTTCGTAATAATAATAATTTTTAATTGTTTTTTATTTATTATTTATTTATAATCTCAGTAGAGACCCATTAGGGAAATTCTCTATCACCTAGTTTTAAAAATAATATTATGTATTTTTTTTGTCTAGAATGTAAAATTAAATAATATACAAGCTTACAAGTCTCCAAATACGATTACATCAAAAAGAAAAAAAATGAGTAAAAATAAATTAAATTTACAAAATACGTGATAAGAAATTCAAGTATAGTAATCTATTCTAGAAAGCAATTTAAATTAACATGATTAAATAAGTTTTACACATATAATATAGTATGTAGTAAATCATTTTGAAAACACTAATCAATTGTTTTGCAGCAAAAAATCAAAAATAGTTTTCCAGGAATTTATCCACCCAACCAACTTTTAAAGTTATTCTGGAAACTTGTTTTATGAAGATAAGAGAAACATTGTACAACACATCCACACACACACATATATATATATATAACCGGATAGTAATGTGGAATTTGAAAAAACGCAATACAAAAACCATATCTCTGTTTCTGAGAAGATATAGCCAAATTATCTTTGAGAGATCGGCGGCCTAAGCGGAGAATTAAGTCACTGAAATTTAGAAAGTAACTAATGTTAAAGTAATTAAACTTTTTTACCACTACAGAGAAAGCTCATAAACATTTGGCTATCATTTCAAAATAATATTGTTTTGATAAAATTAAAGAGTTATTGCATGGCCAATCAAGTTTTTTAAAAGGTTAATAAATCCAAAGATTCTGTAGGCCTACTAAATAATTTAGATAATTTTTTTTAAATTTAAAAATCAACTTAATATTGATTCATTTATATTTAATTGTTTTAAATTTATTTTTAAATTTTAAAAAATATTGATCTAAATTATTTGAAACAGAAAATCCTTGGATTTATTATTCTTTAAAAATCTTGATGTAATAACTTTAATTTATCAAAATAAAATTGTTTTTAAATAAAGCCAAATTATTATGAGCTTTATCTGTATTAGTAAAAAAGTTTAATTTAATTTTAGTTATTTTATAAATTTCAGTTACTTAGATCTTCGTTTTTGCCACTGAACACTCAAAGTTGCGACTCGTAGGACATTTGGTATTAAATACGGCCAAGATGGATAATGTATTTTCAATACGTAAATAAACTTTCCAGAACATTAATAGTACTAAAAAAAAAAATTTTTGGTTTTATAATGGGAATTAAAATTTTTAAATTAAATCCTAAAGAAACATAAATGGCTGAGACCAAATGTAAGGCAATACAAAAACCATATCGCTGTTTCTATGAAGATATGATCAAATTATCTTTGAATGATCAGAGGCAAAAGCGGAGATTTAAGGAACTGAAATTTAGAAAGTAATTTAAGTTAAAGTAATTAAGCTTTTTTACCACTACAAAGAAAGCTCATAAAAATTTGTATATCAATTAAAAACAATTTTAATAAAATTAATTAGTTATTATATGGTTAATCATGTTTAAGATTAATAAATCCAAAAATTCTTTAAAAATAATTTAGATAAATGGGTTTTTTTTTAAAATTTAAAAATCAATTTAATTTTAATTGTTTTGTATTTAATTGTTTTAAATTGATTTTGAGTTTATTTTTTTTATTTTTTTTACGATATCACTCATAAGGTTCTTCAGCCATATAACGCCACGTTTACCTTTAACGCCACCTATCTAATTCTTCATAAATATAAGAGATGGCGGTACTGCACTAAAGTAGTTTGCATTGACTTGCCATCTGGTGTTGAAGTGAGTTTCTAGCAGACCGCCAACATTTTCGAGTGAAATTTTATTTCCACCTTTTCGTGTCGAGGACTGGTTCTGAAAGGCTGCTACTATATCAATGTAAGATAAAATATAGATTTTTTAATGTTCAGCAAATATTAACTATATAGAACTATATATTTTATTGATTCTTGAAGATTCTTCTATGTAGATAAGTTAACTGTTATTTTTAAAATTCGGAAATTGTAGACAAACAAGTGTATCATGTGATCCATGTGCTCAGTAGCGCTTTAACGCCATGGTGGAGTTAATGGTCTACATATACGATTGTAGGTTACGTACGACATTTATAAATTACTAATACGTTTCATGAAAATATTGATTTTTATCTTATTAATTATTTTGCTTTTATAATCGGAAAATGCCGAAATTAATTAATTTTTACATTTCCTCTTTTGTTTTAGCTACAGATTAGAAAGACTGATAATTTCATTTGATTTTTTATTATTTTTTACAGAAAGTCAAATTTAGTTGCTTTTTACTGTAATTTTTTACAAATAATGTTTACAATGATGGAATAATTCTTAATTTTAAATAAGTTAGGTTACTAGAAAGTAGGAGGCGTTAATTGGACTAGGTGTTCCTAATAACGCCAGTTTGCAAAGCTTTTTATTTGAGTTCTCATACTTCTCCAGTAAAAATTATCATATGTTTCATTATGGTATGCTTCAAACAGAAGATTAAACTTTCTTGGTCATAATTTTCGTGTTTCGATACACCTTATTTCCAGACTTACAGTAATTTAAATGTTAAGGTGGCGTTATTTGAGCAGGGTACCTTAGCACATTTTTTATTCCATGTAGCCATTATTTTTTTCAATATCTCAGACGGATAATGTGTTTTCAATATGTAAATAAACTTTGCAGAATATTAAACATAATACACAAAAAAAATTCTTGGTTTTATAATCACACCTTTCAGTAAAAATGGGAATCAAATATTTTAAATTAACTCCTCAATAAACATTAATGGGTGAGACGAAATTGTTTACTAAATGATATCCTAGTACAGCTGTTTCACACTAATACCGCGATCATCAGCTAGGAGCAGTCATCAGTAAACAACCAGGTCTCGATACATAGGCCTATAAGAAATATCTTCGGGATCAATGTGGAGCCTTCAAAGCTAAAATAATTTTCCTGTGAATCGAGACCTGGTTGTTTACTGAGAACTGCTCCTACCTGATAATCGCCATATTAGAGTGAAGCAGGTGTAAGTTACTAGGATGTCATTTACTAAAGAATTTGGTCTCATTCAATGACATGTATTAAAATTTTCATGCGTAATCTGATTTTTTTATGCGCTAAATAAATTCATAACGGCCTCGAAACACGTGCACATTAGTCCCCCTCCC
Organism: Thereuonema tuberculata; assembly: GCA_023159025.1. Taxonomy (NCBI): domain Eukaryota; kingdom Metazoa; phylum Arthropoda; class Chilopoda; order Scutigeromorpha; family Scutigeridae; genus Thereuonema; species Thereuonema tuberculata. The sequence goes on from JAFIDM010084160.1 coordinate 189,285, forward strand.
CCCGTTATCCTTTTGGGGAGTTTTGTATTGTTTATTTTAGCTTTTCAGGCTCCAAATTGATTCCAATGATAAATCCTGAATAACGTCGTTGATTCCCACTTCTTTGTTTCAGACGATTAATTAAATTTACATTAAATTTGTCTGGAATCAGAAAAAATCCTCTCACAATTTAAATTTAATGGCTGTCAAATACATAAACTTCAAACCTAGTAACACAGCACATCATAATAATATATCGATAATTATAAAGCAGAATTATAAAACAACCGATATATTATCAACAAGAGAAGCTTTTCGGCTCCAACATTGAACCTTTGTCAACCTGTAAACAAAGGCTTCCTTTTGCAGCCGAAAGCTTCGCGTTGTATCTATGGGTTTTTTTACAATATTTTAAGTATGTGTGTTTTTTATTTCAATTTTTTAAAAAAGAATAAATTCCACTTTTAAAAAGAGTTTTACTGATGTGAATTAAATAATTTGTTTTTCATTGGGTTTTGGTTTATGTATAATAGAGGCATTATTACTAAAATCAAAGTGAATCTGAATTATTCCCAAGAGAATGAAATGGAAATAAATGAATTGAAATCGATTAAAAACAACTTTCATTTCATTCATCAAATGAGTTACAATATTACAAAGAATTAATGAGGAATGATTTTTTTATTAAATATCTTGATACTGAATCTTACATCTATTAATTTTTAACTTTAAAATGTTTCTGTTCAAATATTATGAAATGTTATATTTAAAATGAAATATTTAAAATGAAATGTCCATGAATTTTGAATTTCGTTTTTGCTATTTTTAAGTTTTTTACTTGTATTTGTATACATTGTAACTTACATGAAATCCGTTACAATTCAATAATTATTCCAATTATTCAGAAATAAAGTTTAAACATGTTTTAAAATAATTCAATAAATTCTATTAGAAATAGTCTATTACTAAGCAATGATTCTATGAAGAACTTTAATTTGGAGAACTACTTGTTCTACCGCTATATTAGAAAGATCAGTTTTTGTTCAAGAATAAAAATAAATTGAAATTGAAATTGTAAAATAATATCCATTCTTATTAAGTAATTAAATTGTAAATAAAACAATTGAAACCTAGTATATTAAAGGAGAAGTTTCTCTCATATATTTATTTATGATGTTTATTTAAAAGTGAAATAATGAAAGACATTTTAAAATGTTTTAGCAGTTATTATGCCTGTCGATAAAAATACAGTAGAATCGTTTACTCTGAATTCATTACAAAAACCTTATAATATTACAATAATAATAAATATATTCTGTATGTTTTGTGACCAATTAAGTGCTAATTTCTAAATACATTCATTAAAGAAATCTTCTATGTTTCTGTAATTAATGAAATTTCTCATAAATTTACCATAGTAGAGTATATACGTACATTAATATATATTTGTAGCAAAGCATTGTAAATAAGATCAGGAAAAGTTTGTAAAATAAAGGACAGCTTATTTATTACATTCAGTTAGACTTAGTTTTATATAGTCTTTAGTTTTAAATTATATCATATGTAATTTGTTGTGTTTTTAACCTTTTTTCTTAAATTTATTAAATGCATTGTTTATTGTATATTTACATTAATATCAATTTAGAAAAGTTTTCTTGTATAGAAATTGTAATTAAATAAATATATTTTATGTTCAATCACCCGAAGTAGTCTGATGATTACGTGCTGATGATAAAATATCATTTTACTACTTTAAATTTATTACTATTAATTAATATACAGTACATTGACCATTTATGAAAAAGTCGGTATAGCAGATTTAACAAACCTAATACACAGCCTTCATAATTACAGAGTAATGAAACCTAAATATGTAAATATGTTTCAAGGTGTACTTCTGGAAGTGTTCTAAAAAGTAGACTAGCAAAAAAGAGGCATCAATATCAATGGTGACTATTTCATCCATCTTCAGTGCGCAGATGATATAGTTGTCCTAGCTAAAGATGCTACTGAATTGCAATCGATGATACAAGAAATTGCCAATGAAAGTTTAAAAGTTAGATTATATCTAAACTCAAGGAAAATAAAGATTATGTTTAACAGATTTATTAGTAGACAACCAATTAAAGTTGGTAATTCTAAATTAGAGGTTAACAACTACGTTTATCTTGACAAGTAATTAGTATGGATAGAAGCATGAAACCGGAAACTAATCGTAGAATAAAACTTGCATGGAAGGCCTATGCCAGAAATACAGAATATTGAAATGCCTCTATGCCTCTATGCTGAAAGAAAAAAATGTTTAATCAATGTCTATTATACCAGTTCTAACATTCGGAGGGGAGACATGGACAGAAAAGCCATTCAGAGACTCTACAGAACTCAAAGAAACATGGAAAGATGTATTTTAGGAATCATGCGACAAGACAGTAAAAGAAATGTATGAGTGAGAAAGCAAGCCAGAGTGTCTCCTATTATTATCAATGCTCCAATGGAATTAGGCTTGCCATGTAGCAAGATGAAATTATAATAAATGATCAACAATTATATTAAATTAAATTTTAAATTTAATTAAATAATTATTAAATCCTTTAATTTTAAGAATTTTTGAGTTTGATTTGATAAATGTCATCCGTTATTATTTTATCTCTTTATTAATTTATTAATTTTATTAAGAAATGAAGAAATTTTATCTATTAAGAAATTGTAATTGTATGATCATTTTGAAACTTTTCCAGTTGGTAAGAAAGGCACGTATTAGTTACAAATTATGTTATAGACCTGTTACCGTCGCTTCGCTCTGGAGGCCTTGCATACATAACGTAAAAAAACGGTTTGTTTCTTCAAAAAAAAAAAGTTAATTACATCAAGTAGAATAAAACTTAAACTTAGAATTAAGAATACTCATGTTAAATTTCATATCTGCAACTCTAGCGTTTCGGAGATACACAAAACCTGGAGGAAAGCCCCTCCTCCCTTTCCCGTTTATATCCCTTTTATCAAAAATTCGTCAAATACGTAAACTTATCTCTTGACAAAGAACACTCATTTGAAATTTCGTGTTTTGTAAATCAAGCGGTTTCAGATATATGGTACTCTTCAAGAATGTTTACATTTCATCTGTTTGCACCCCTTAGTCCTGATCCGTGTTTTCGTTGTTGATGCATTATTCTGGGATGCCTATGAACCTCTATGCCACATTTGGTAAAGACTCGTTGAGAACAGACAACCTTGTTTTAAGACAACCAAACAAACATATATCTCCAGAAACAAACACTATTGTATAGATTTTATACTATTCTAAATTGCAAGTGATTGATTGAAATCTCTGAGGGTCAGCTTTGAGTTTTGCTTGTTAAAGCATTATATATATTATATATATTATATATATAATTTGTTTGGTTGTTTCTATTTGATAAAGCCTCGTGACGAGGCGAAACCGGTTGTTTTTAAATGTATTTTTTTTTTAAATTGTATAAAACATTTTTATTCTAATCTGGTGTGTCGGCCTAAACAAATTATTTATAATTCATAAAGCATACATAAAATATTTTAACATGGATATTTAATTATTGTGCGTTTTTATCGTTATTTTTTTTCTAACATTCTTACACACCTTAAATTTTGCCGTTAAAGAAAACTACTTAAGTTAATAAGATACCACAGATTTTGAATTGAAAATATGAGATAAAAAAGAATAAAGATTTTGTATTTTTTCTATAGAAATGATTTCAGTTGCTTTTTGTTTTCATTTTAGTCCTGATGCAGAAATATCAACACCTTTCAATGCGAGACATTCCATGACTAAACAAAAATATTAACTGTCAACACACAAACAACGAAAGATCTCAATTGCAGAGAAATACAAAAGAAACAGATTAGTAACGAAAATATTCTAAAGTAAATTGAAACAGGAAACAAATTCACTTTGATAGAATGGTTAGGATTGGACAACGCTAGTCTTCAAAATTGCACAATTATGGATTGAAGGGGAACTGGTATCTTTTGATTTAGTATTTATAATTGAACCAAGATACAAATAAAAGAATGTTTTAATCAGTTTCTCAAGCGTCATATTCTTTTAGTTTTGTAATTTTCCCCCCATTATATTGAGTAAACGAAATTCTACAAAACTTATTAGGTGTTATTTGTAAATACTTGTAAAATGAATTAAGAGTGAATTTCCTTAAACTAGATTGTGAATATCTTGCAGTTAACAAAATGTACTTTAAAAATAAGATCAATAAAACGGAGACTTGATTTCAATTAAATCAACTAGATATATTTTCTCGTCTAATACATTAATCTTTATAGGTCAAGGTATTTAGTTTCAGTTCTATTCCCATCCCTTTTCTTCCATCTTCGAAGGTTGTCTAAGAATAGATGATGCTTTTACACTACGTTCATACTGTCCTGGTATTTAAGGTTCTTCTGCGAAGATATAAAGGGAAAAAAATCCTTTACCTTTATTGCGAAGTAATCGTGGAGAATTGTCCATGATCCACAGCTAGACTTGTAGATATTACGACATCCGAACATCGTCCATTCCAAAAGTCATCCTGAACGTCACCATAGTACCCTCGGTACCAAATACAAAAACAAGAATAGCACCTGAATAAATGAATTGCCTCTCTGATTCAATTATCGGAAGAAATTGGGAACGGTAGTTTCGTCCGTCAAGGGACTCATCAGTCCAATCCACCTTCCCCGATATAAGAACCGGAAAGGCAGGTCTTAAGTGAAGGTCAACGTCACACCTGGCAGTGACCCCGAGACCAAAAAAGGCAACAATTGTTTGATTGTGTGATTGTTTGTAATAATACAACATTTAATTTTGTTGGCTTTTTTAGTCTCGGGGTTCACTGCCAGGTGTACGGAGATCTTCACGTAAGACCTGCCTTTATGTTTCTTTTATCGGGGAAGGCGGATGGGGCTGATGAGTCCCTTGAAGGTCGAAACGGGCGTTCCCAATCCCTTCCGATAATTGAATCAGAAAGGCAATTCATTTATTCAGGTGCTGTTCTTCTTTTTGTATTTGGTTCGTAATTATCTCACAGCACGTTAATTTTCATTCTTATTCACGGTACTTCGAAGGAATTATGCGATCGAACCTCACATTATCTGCATAGCATGAATTCGGATGTAGCTTAATTAATTTACACGAAGCCATTTTTGAAACCATTTTGCAAGATGGATATACATGGTGATTAAAAATGATTTCAAAATTTTCCTATAAAATCGCTATTGCAGTTATGACGAAACGAATGGTATAGTATGTTAGAGCACATGTTCAAGTTTGCTTTGTATATCTCAGGACTATGAAATAAAACCTACTTTAGTCACACGGTAACTGGAAACTCGAATTATGCAGTCCTGGCTAACACGACAGCAGTGAATCATTGGCTGCTGTGCCTTATAACAAACGATTGCCGCTGCCGCTCCCCAAGTGGTGTTGTTGACAAAATGGTGTTCACAGGGGAGGAAAAGGCTTACTATGTTCTCGAATATCATGCAACCAGGTCGGTGACGGTGGTGCAGCGTGCTTTTCGCACCAAATTTCAGAATGACCACCTACCAAGTACTGCATTTGTAAATGGTGCGATCAATTTAAGCGAAAAGAGTGCATTTGTAAGGGCAAGTCGAGTGGCCGACCGACAGTCCCTGAGGAGAATTGTGCGCCGCATTCGGGGCATGTACCGTCGTAGCTCTAACAAATCAACGCGCAGAGGAAGTGCAGAACTGGGAATTCCACAGACGATTCAGTGGCAAGTGTTGTAGACACACCCACACATGCGTCCATATCGCCTACAGCAGCTACAGCATTTGACACTTAACGACCAGCGTCTGGCGATGTTAGGCGATGTTACAGCGACCACCGTAATTTTCATTGACGAGGCCATCTTTCATGTCAGCAGATGAGTGAATCGGCACAATGTCCGTATTTGGGGCACGGAAAACACCAACGCTTACATGAAGCACGTGAGGGATTCCCTGAAAGTGAATGTTTTGTGTGCAATATCAGTGAATATAGTGTACGGCACATTTTTCTTCGCAGAGAACACTGTGAGAGGCTCCAACTACCTTGACATGTTAACGGAATAGTTGTTACCACAGTTGGAAAACGGCACGGATGACTTCATTCTGCAGCAAGAGGGGGTACCACCCCATTTCCACTCAGCTGTACGCGACCATCTGAAGGAAAGGTTGCCATAACGGTGGATCGGCCGTGCAGGTGCAAATGATCAATAACCGTTGACGTGGCCTCCCCGTTCTCCAGATTCTACTCCCTGTAATTATTTCTTATGGGGGTACATTAAAGACATTATGGGGGTTTGTACCGCCCTTATCACGGGATCTCAACGATATGAAAATGCGCATTTCCACTGCAATTACGACAATAGACGGATCAATGCTACGTCGCATTAGTGATCATATCGAAAATACATACGCATTGCATACAAAAAAAAATTGAACATATGCTCTATCCAACTCGACCATTCGTCGCATCACAACTGCAATAGTGATTGTACAGGAAATTTTTGAAATCCTTCAATTCATTTTTGATCACCCTGTACATTTGGCTTCAGTCCCGGTTACCAATTTTTCTGATCTGTTTTATATCTTCCATTGTTGCTCTATGGTTTACACTTAACAACAATCGAACCATATAATGTGGTTCACTGCCATATCACAATGCACAATTTTCAATGGAGAATCATTCATTTCTTTTTAGTAACTAAGGAAAATTTACAAAGAAATTAATTAATTAATATATTTGGTAATCCAAAAAATGTCACTACTTGCACAAAATAAATCCTCATTACGAAACATAATAAAAATTAATAAAATAAAAAAGGACTTCATTAAGATCATTTTAATTTTGTAGAAGGAATTGTGGCCAAAGAAAGCTTCACAAATTCTAAGCTCCAAATCTCATTATAAATAATATTGTTTTGAATATCTCACTACTGAATTTAATGTCTGTCTATTAAAAGAAAACCTCTAACTATTTCTTCTTTCAACTTTAAAGTCATTGCAATGAACTCTTACAAGACGAAGACAAAAACACAATTAGTTTAATATTTCATTTGCTTGAAAAGTTGTCAAAGAATGGAAGTTCATGTTTAATATTTGAAGCAGCAGATTTTAAGAATTTGAATTTCAAAAGATTCTAATAGAAAAATGAAATTAAGAAAGAGAAGAAATTCAGAAACCCTCACTTGAACTTAGTTTTATATAAAACTAGATCAGTTGAAAAAATAATTGGTATTTAATAAGTTTTATTTTTGATCTTTCCCTTTTTTTTGATCGACTACAGATTTCCTTGATTCACCGTTGATTGAATTGATAGTTAAGATAATTTCTATCAGTACCTTTTTAAACTGAATTACATTAATTTGTTTAACTAAAAAAGGTTTATGAAGTTTAAAAGAGCAACAATTGAGAGATATGAAAAAGAAAAAAAACTCATAAACATTCATAATCCGATGAGAATTTCGAAACAAGATTTTTTTATTGATTTGATAATGTATTCCAAAAATACCAATTGTTGTATCGTGGCAACATCTAACTAAATTGCCGTAAAAGTTTCAGTAATTTGAAAATTATACATATATAAGTAATCTCTTATGCACACACACACACATATATCTATATAATAGATATATGTTTGCTGGTTGAAATTGTTATCAACATGAAAAACGTTTAAAATTTTTAACACAATTCCTAAAATTTCATGTTTGCAACTCTGGCGGTTTCGAAGATACGCATAACTTGCATGAATGTACCCTATTTAATGCACCCCATTTAAGGCAAAGAACGAAAATGCCAATATTGCATGCTCAGCCACAGTACCCAGATTGTCACTCGTAAAGTTCAGAGTGGGGTACATAATGGTGGTCTGCAGATCCCCTAAGGGCGCGATCGCACTTTGGGAATTTTAGTTCCAAGTCGTAAAGAAACCGCAAAAAAAGCAATAAAGTCTCCCTAGTTGGCGCGTGGCTTCCCACCCCAACAATGCTTCGGGCAAAATTCACTTGAAATTCACCACTGCTTCATTCTATTCGGAGCAGAAAATCGTGTTTTTGTCATCACACTAATTATTACTTAACCACAGACACGCGCCAACTAGGGAGACTTTATTGCTTTTTTGCGGTTTCTTTACGACTTGGAAATAAAATTCCCAAAGTGCGCTCGCGCCGTCCGTTTATACTAACCGACACCACATGGAGCGCTCTGCCTTGGGCATTTTGGGAGGAACTTTTTTCCTTAATTTTCAATGGGAGTGTTTATACTTTGCGTACCGACAACCGGCGTCGGTGGTCCTTCAACATTCCCAGAAAAAAAGTTTGTCGGTTGTCGTTTGCCTCTGGCCTTGTCTTTGCGACCCAGTCAGACAGTATAAATTACTTTCAGTGTCCAAGCGGTCATCAAAGACAATCTATTTTTTTCAATTTTAAGTCAAAACATCTCACTGTTTAACCATTCTGCCATTAGATACATATTTTGATCAACATTAATGGATATCAAGATCCACTAGATTTAATTTTTTAAAAAAATTAAAAAAAGAATGAATGTTTTTTTTATAACTTAATACTAAAAGCTTTATACTTTGTTACATTAACTTTGAGCATTTTATTTATTTTTAAAGTATTTAATTATCTTATGGAGTAGTTTTATTTTTTTTGTTTGTTTTGTATAATAAACATCTTTAAGTGTATTTTTTTCCTTGCTTTATTTATATTTTATAAACAATTAGAACTAATATTCTACTTTAAGCAAAATGCTAATTTTTCTTAAATGCTAATTGCTATCTTAATTTTAAGAAAAACATAAAAGACATATTGCAATATTCAAAAACACTGAAAAAAAATAGCTGCTTGTCATCTATCAATGGTTTTTATAATGTCCAAAATTCTTTTTGTCCTTTCTTTTTATTTTTTAAATATCTATGGATTCTATAACATATGATCCTTTTCTTTCGATTTTCTTCTTCTAATTAAATTATAACACTAAGATCTTTTATGGAGGTGCCACTCAACGGTGACAAGAAATTCTACTCAAACCCCTCATTTTATCCAAGGTCACCGACTTCTGACGGTCATTATAAATGCTCGTGTCTTTGCATGAGAGGGCTAATAAAAAAAAACAGCTCTGTGACTTGTCGGTTAGTTTAAACGGACCTTAAGTTGGCTAGGTCTTTATGATAGAGAACGACTTTGAGATGTCCCACAGCCAAAAGTCGTAGGGGTTGAGATCCGGCGAAGATGCCGGCCACTTTGTAAGAAAATGGTGGTTAATGAATACGTCGCCTGTAAATGTAGCCCACAGGAACCGCTTCACGGGGGTGGAGATATGAGATCGGCTACCATGCTGAATAAAAAACGTTGTAGGTAGACAATGACGCTGTTGACAACGAATCATGGTACATACTACAGTTTTTCAGTGCCATCTTCTGAAGTTAAATTTTTTTTTTGCTCCAAAAATATTCCATCGACACAGTTGTAGATAAGACACCTTATAGATAACATATTCTAAAAATTTCGAATAATATTAATGATACAAGTAAAAATGCTGATACTCTGGGACGGCCGTTTCGAGCTTCTTAGGCTCTCATCAGCCAGAGCTGATTAATCAGCCAGTGCAAGACTCAAAAGGCGTACGAGGGGAGATATTATGAACACACGATGGAGACAGTGACCCCTCAAAAACTAAAAGCAAGAAAATAAAAAACAAGAACAAAATGTGGAATCCAAATCCTTGGGCAGCACTCAGGCTACCACAAAAGGTATTTGATCACAAAAGAAATGTATAAATAAATAAACAACAAATCCTGTGATGGGTAAAACAAAATCAATTAATTCAAATAAGAATGCCTTTTGAGTCGAGCTGATACTCTGGGACGGCCGTTTCGAGCTTGTTAGGCTCTCATCGGCCAGAGCTAATCAGCCAGTGCAAGACTCAAAAGGCGTACGAGGGGAGATATTATGAATACACGATGGAGACAGTGACCCCTCAGTGGCCTTTTGAGTCTTGCACTGGCTGATTAGCTCTGACTGATAAGAGCCTCACAAGCTCGAAACGGCCGTTCCAGAGTATCAGCTCGACTCAAAAAGGCATTCTTATTTGAATTAATTGATTTTGTTTTACCCATCAGTGGGTTTGTTATTCATAAAATTATACATTTTTTTTTTTTGTGGTCAAATTCCTTTTGTTGCAGCCTGAGTCCTGCCCAAGGATTTGGATTCCACATTTTGTTCTTGTTTTTTATTATCTTGCTTTTAGTTTTTGAGGGGTCACTGTCTCCATGGTGTGTTCATAATATCTTTTGAGTACGCCTTTTGAGTCTTGCACTGGCTGATTAATCAGCTCTGGCTGATGAGACCATAACAAGCTCGAAACGGCCGTCCCAGAGTATCAGCTCGACTCTAAAGGCATTCTAATTTGAATTAATTGATTTTGTAAGATCTTTTAGCCATCAGTGGGTTTGTTATTTATTTATTTATACATTTCCTTTTTTTTTTTTTTTTATGGTCAAATTTCTTTTGTTGCAGCCTGAGTCCTGCCCAAGAATTTGGATTCCACATTTTGTTCTTGTTTTTTATTTTCTTGCTTTTAGTTTTTGAGGGGTCACTGTCTCCATCGTGTATTAATATTAATGATAATAGCTTACTTTTTTATAACTTCAAAGAAGCGATGAATAATCTACTCTCGTCTTTTTTTTATTATTTTTATTGAAGGTGGTGAATATGAAAATTATCAAGAAATCATATTTTTATATCTTTGATAATAATCAGTTAACGTTCCGTCATGTTATTTATCATCTTTATATATCTATTTCCAGTTTTTCTTTGGAGTTTTTTTTATTTTGAACAGTTTCTAAAAAAAAATACATTTTTTGACCCTAATCAACAGTTTATTTACGTTTAGGACTGGATTTTTATTTTAATCGATCATCGAATGTTTCAAATTTTAATCTCCATTTCTTTATGGTGTGGATTATAAACTTTAATAGAAAGGACCAGACATACCAATAAGCTAAAAATTAATATGTTAACATAAATACAAATACATGACATGTTTCGAAGCTTTTCTACATTCTTTATGTAAAAAAAATTTTTATAGTGAACACTATTAACACTCTACTGCTTTCAAAGTAATGTATGAATAATTTTTAAATAAAATACAACTACACTTTGAAAAATATAAAGTACAGAAATAAAATCACTCCTTCATCTTAGAAAACATCATATCTATATTTCAGCCCAATGACGGGTCTTCATTGAAATATAGATATGATGTTTTCTAAGATGAAGGAGTGATTTTATTTCTGTACTTTATATTTTTCAGAAGATTATAATATTATCGTGAAGATGAGACAACTATACTTTGCTTTTATATGCATATTTATAGTAGATTAATTAGAAGACCATATATCAGGGGTGTATTTAGAGGGGGGGGCCGAGGGCCCGCCCCCCCGAAATAATGAAGATATGTCTCCCAACGTTTTTTATGGTTGAACAGATAGGTTTTCATTGTTTTTTTTTGGGGGGGTGGTCCCCCCCCCCCCCGAAAATAAATTCTATATACGCCACTGCCATATATACAATAATATACCCCTAACTATCTCTCCTATCATAGAGTACTTAAATTAAAACTAATGTGATCGATCAACGACTATCTATTGCAATTGTAAACCTATGTTAAAGCTATTACATAACATGGAATCATATTCCAATAGCTGTCAAATAAAGTAACCACTCTGATAGTTAAATTATTCTATCTACAATTAATAGATAATACAACATTCATCATTCATATATTATAAAACAACAATGGATGAGACCAAGTTATTCACAAGTGACATCCTGAAACAACTGTTTCACGCTCGTTGGCGATCATTAGCCAGGAGAAAAGTATCTCTTTCTCAGTTAACTTATAAACTTAAATGTCTCTTATCAGAACGTATTTAACGCACAAATAAAACTAGTAGAAGAAACATACTTTTCAGTTCAATATAAGAACTATAGATTCTTTTCAATATCTAACACGCTATTTATTAAATGTTCAATGTCTCTGTCTATTTAGTTAGAAATTAACTGTTCAATGTAACGTTTCATTACGCGCACATTCGATGAACACAGAACAGTTGATCGTTATAGATGAATTCCTTGTCCCCAAATAAGTGAATGGAATAAAAGTGACTTATTTTAACTTGCTTCTAGAGTCAGTCTTTAGAAATAACCTTCAGGCCCTTTTCCACATCCGAATCATACTTAGCTGGATTAAACGATGAGACTGCATTCGAATCAAACATGGCGTCTCCCATAACTATCGCGACGCTAGTGCTAGAGACAATCCAATCCACGCTACAGAATTCAAAACAACATATTTGTATCTAAATTACTTCAACGTATTGCTCACAATAAATAAATCAGGATCACTGCTTATCGATTATATTATACTTATTCATAAAAACCAATATTCAGAGAGATTCCATATTTCACTCCATCCTGCATGTTAGTCTCCTAGGTAAAATTCCAGTTGACGGTACACGGTGGTTTTTTTTTCCGATTTGAGAAAGATGGCTGATTTGGAACTATTTTTATAAGGCGGAAGCGGAAGTTGACGTCGTGTTTCAATTTCCGATCAATGATGGAAACCGAATACATGAAATCTTTGTCTTGCTAGAAGGCCGCAACCTCATTAAACCTTAAAAACACGCTGAATAAATTAGATCGAAAGCGAAAACTTGAAATCTTTCTCTTGCTATAAGGCCGAAACCTTATGAAAGCATAAAAACACGATGAATACATTAGAAAAGAAATGAATTAGGCTTACCAAATTCATGTTTAGACCTAAATCCAGCCCATGTTTTATGAAAGATATTCCTTTTCCCAAGAGTACAAGAATGTTTGGAATGCATATTATGATTTACGAAGAAATCCTGTTATTCTCATTCCTGGACTGTGATGTATGATTGTTCTGTAATGTTGAAAACATTAAAAAAGTCACAGAACTCAACAGAAACATGCTTCGAATATAGCAAGTGGCGCCATTTTACATTTCAAATAAAATCACGTGATCAAAGACAAGGAAGATCCTGTATCACTGTGCATTACAGTTTGCCGGAAGCAGTACTTCGACCTTATACAGTGAATCGCAAGATCGCTTACTGTTGGCTAGTACTTTCAACTGGAATCTTACCATCTCCTACATGCGTTATCCGTTTATATATATAATTTTTTCTTATTCCATTTCAACTGTGTGCCACTTAACAAACTTCTGCTTCGTTAAGATCTGCTTAAGTTAAGATGATAGAGACTTCATTATTAACAACAATACTTGAATAACCCTTAGCAACTCCTGACAGTACACTACTTATCTGATACAATCCATCTTCGTTGTTTAATAACTTATCAATCTAATAATAATGATTTGTATTTTGCCCTGTATTAACCTACTAACACAACATTGCTTTAACAATATATAACACTTTATCAAACGTTATAAAAACGGAAAACATTAGGCTTACATAATTTATACAAATTACGGTTAACAATACATGTAATGGAAGATGACCATTTACCAATTAGTTATTGAATAACAATATAAATATTTAGGCTCCAAAAATAGTGTCATTATAACTAAATTGAATAAATAGTAAGTAATAAGTAACAGTCAACATGGTTATAAGGCAATTTGATCTTACAGATTATATTGTACTGCATTAGTTACAGATACATCAGTGTTATAAAAGTCTTTATATTTTATCAATAACGATTCTAGAAATTTTCGTGGGTAATTATCTTTTTCAATATCATTCATTATAGGATTATCAATTAGAATTTTATTGGCCGAGTGCACCAAAATTCCATTAACTTTGATTGCTGCTAAAGCAACGATCAACTGACATTTTCTGTGCACGAACGGCTAACTCGCTGATCAGATGGCAAATTCTAGCACCTCGGAAACTGGCGAGTTAAATTTGCTGCATTCAATAAAAAATCCCCCGTCAGCCCCCGCGACAACCAATGTTTAAAGATGGCTGGCGTCGGCCTCGATTGAAACCGACACCTGTGATTTTGACGGTGAAATAGCTGTATTTATTCCTATTATATATTCCGAAAATAATGTTGAATAAGTTTACTTATTGTGAAGATTCTTATCGTGACATATCGTATCGACAATAAAAAAAATTCTGTCCACTTGTATTTATTCTACTCCGTAGAGGCTGCCATGTTGAACTGCGCCTATGCACATAGAAATCCGGAAGTGACGTTCATTGTTGTTAACCAATCGCAGCCACTTTTATAAACACATTTCGATGTTTAGCGAAAATCAGTAAACGACTCGCGAGACATTCTTGGTGCACAGCAACTGTAACATAATGGCAGGTTTTTCACTATCGCTTCCATAACTAATGACTGCTTCGTTTGTTGTTGGTACACTCGACCCTATGTCCTGTAATATTATGATGGATGGCTGTTAAATATTGTTGGTTTTTAGTGCGGATAGCGTTACCATGTTCTCTCATACGGGTCTTCAGCTGACGTTTGGTTTCCCCAAAATATCTTCATTTCTTGTCTCCAGTTTCCCATTTCAGTCCATACAAAACACCCATTTTGTTAGAATTGTTCATTTTTGGTTTCATATCTTGAGTCAGTATTTTATTTAGCGTATTCCTGGCTCTATGCGCTAGTTTTACATTAAAAACATTTACATTTTTACTTTGCATCAGAATAGCTGCAAGCTTACATCTAAGTGTCTCATCATAAGATGTGGAAATAAATTTTCCATTGGGTTGTTCTTTTTGAACTGGGTTGGTTACCGTAAATCTGTGCTTCTTCATTGTTTTATCTATGATATTATTAATAAAATTCATGGGATAATTCTTACAAAGAAAACTGTTTCTAATTACATATAATTCTTGTAATGTTAACATATCATTTGAACATAATCTAACTGCTAATTTTATGCAGTTATGTTAACTGCTAATTATAGCATTTGATTTGTAAAGTAATGAACCTGCTGATAAATAATTGATTGTTGTATTGGCTTTGCTGGATTTTCTGTATACAGTCGTTAAGAATTTATTATTCTTTCTAATTACTCGGGATCTGATTATTGTTTTCTTTTTCAGTAGTGAATTGGATATCATCATCAAGTTTGAAGATATCGAAATTGTTATTTTGAAATTGTCATTTCTATCTATTATCAAGAAAGAGTCATCTACGTAACGACACATAAACCTGACACTTTGTTTAACAATATCAATATTCCATAATTTTAATTCTATAAAATTTAGAACCAATTCAGCAAGTATGGCAGATGATGGTAAAACCATAAACACTTCTTTCACCTGTTGATATATAGTATCCTCTTTGAACCATTGTAATTGTAATAGAGTTTCAGTGAATTTAATAATATTAAAAAGATTAATGATCTCTCTTTTAATGTGTTCTTCTTCCTTTAATCCATATAAGTATTCAATAGCATTTGTAATTGAACTAAAAGATAAGGATGTATAAAGATTTGTAACATCAAAAGAGGCCATAATTAAATCAATCATTATCACCAAATAAATAATCATTAAGTTTCTATAAATAACCAAATTAATAATCATTAAGCTTCTGTAAAAAATTAATATTACTAGAAATACTAAATTCTGATAGGTAGTCCAACTTTTTGAATTGACAAACAAGTAACTTAGAAATTCCCATAATAGCGCTGTTATTGCAAACAATTATTGGTCTAGTTTATAAATGTCATTAATTTTATTTTTGTGCATTTTTGGATGTCCTCTGAAAACAGGCAATTGATGATTTACGCTGGTCCTTTCTATTAAAGTTTCAAATTTTACTTTAGAAATGTTTCCTTTCTACTTTAAAAGATTTGTACATGTGGCTATCTGTTATGGTTTTTTAAAATTGGAAGGGAGAGAATAATATAATATAATTAATATTTAATAATATAGTTATTTAATTCCTTATAATTATACAGGATGTACTTGAATCCTTTACTGGTTTAGCAGAGAACTGTTTTAAGTACGTGTTGAGTTTCGAAATAATATTACTGAGTGGATAAGATTAAAATAAAACTTTATAAAACAATACTCTTAGTATACATCTTTCATTTACAGTAATCTTAATACAAATCATTTGATTCTCAAAGTTCAAGAGTTCACTATTGTGTTTCTTCACAATCACTGTAAGTGCTTTCAAAATTCTATCTTCAACTAAATACAATAATTTACTAATGTTGAATATTAAGTTTATTAATATCACCTTTCACTTGTATTAAGTGCCTAAATATTCATATCACTATAGTAACACAATTAAGCTATTCATCTAGTATTATCTATCTTCTTAAAACGCATTCTTTCATTTCTAGTAATGCCATGTATTATTTAATACCATTATATCTTTGTAATAGCTTTAATATATATTTATATTTATACTGTTCAAATCTTCTATGTGTCACTACACTAATACAATTCAATAATAACAATGTTCCTTATTCTTCAACTGTAACCTACTTTCGTAACTTGCGAAATTAATGCTTGTGATTGAATAACTTATTGAATACATTTTCTTGTTTCTTGAAACATAATAGTCTATTAATCTGTATGTGTTGAATTCATACTATTTCTTCAACCTAACAGTTCTTTATCTATAAACTTGCTGTATCTTGTCTTTTACACAAATAAATAACTCGGTGTCATAGCACATTAATGTATCCTAATAATTATCGTTCACTCTTAAAAGGTCATTCAAATCATGGTTACTTTAATCATTTACTCTTTTAGCTACTCTTCATGTGTTCTAAATAGATTGTCCGCCATGTTGGAATTCCGATATATGTTTCTTCCGATGTCATCATTAAAATGGATCCCAAAACTTTATGATGAATAATCTCTGACTTACTTTGAATTGAGTTCGTTGGTTGCATTAATTCACTAATGCACTTCTGCATTGTTCCATACCGTGTTCCAACATACTACTGAATACGACCTCCAGTCCTGGTCCAACATGTCCCTCTTGGCATAATTTCATGTTGACTAGTTAACACTCGCGAATATTTATTTTACTATAATTCTACTTGGAATTATAAATATTCACAGTTAAATACTACAAATTAAATTGGTCTATTTCAGCTATTTAAAAACACATAGCTAAAAGCTAATATCGTTCTATTTGACTTTAAGAACTTTACTATAAACTTCCATTCTTAATGAAGTTTTAAATACTACTGAATTTCGTTACCAAGCAAACTTCGTTATCATTGTCATGGTTACAAACATCGTTAACAACGATTGTTGGCCAATGCTGCAGATATTTCTCTTCTCTTATTTTATTGGTTATAATTCTCCATTACACCAAAATTACTTTCAAAGCATTGAATAATATTATTAAATTATTTTACACTATAAAATAATTTTTCTTACACTATCTAACAATGTCTACTCAATATTTTTGTTAATATTTTTCAATCAAAATAATAAGTAATTTTTAAATTATTAGTTATCTAATTTTAAATAAATTATATTACATTTTACATATATTGCAAAATAGTATCAATTGCTGAATGATTCCTTTCGTTCTGACATTGGGACTTCTGAATTACAATAATTGTAAAAAGTTTTTCTTTTTTTTTTTCAATTTCATTACGTTGTGTGAAGCCGTAATTAGATTTTTCAGTTTCAGTGATCAGTGGTGGTCCAGTGGTAAAAACCCTGAACGAATTGGGATTTTCCTCATCATATTTTTTTAACCGAACAGGTCGGTGAGTTTACTCAGTTCTTTATCAAAAAGAAAACTGATTCTCTTTTGCAGAGGTTAAAGACAGCCTCAACTCAGTCCCTTCGCTCATGGAACGCCGGGAACCTTATGGCGGTGCTAGACCAAATGTAGACGTCGGCGACATCAGCTTTGCGAGGCCTCTTTCATTTCCCACTCAGAAAGAAAACGATAAATACATTGAGACTGATGTATGAGTATATGAGTTTTATTGCTAATCAAATGTTGACAAAAATTATATAAACAATCACAAATTAAAATAAACGAATTTTTCGGTTTTTAGCCTCACTGAATTTTTTCAAGGTTATGTCATAGTTAACACCAGTCGCTGTTTCCGCTTCAATTGACAGAACTGATAACGCAGATAGTCTCTCTTGGCTCATCGTGCTTCTCAAAGTAGTTCTTAATCAATTTTAACTTTGAAAAACTTCTCTCAGCAGAAGCTGTACTTACTGGAACTGTGAGCATTATTCTGATTGTTATGTAAACATTTGGATATACTTCTTCCAAATTATTTTCTACTGGATAAGTTGTTTTGCATCGTTGACAGAGTTTAGTGAATTGGATTTTAAAAGCTGGAGTTCTTCATACAGTTCATAAGATTGTATGTCACTGTTTTCATCTTCTCGAAGTATTCTACCTAAATCATTACAATGCTTGAGAAGGTCCTCTTTTGGTATAGATTTCAAATAATTGATATCATAAATAAAGTCAAATCGTTGATAATATTCATTGAGCGCTTTGAATCGACACTCGGTGTCAACTATGATAGCATCTATCATTGTGTTAAAAAAGTTAACTCTATACTGCAATTCAACAGATTGTATGGATTCATCAATATGTTCATAAACGAACATATTCGTTTTTTCTTTGCTATTCTTTTTCCTTTAAGTTGTGACTCAATTTCGTAACTACTTTTTTCTACAAACAATCGAGCTTCTGCAACGCTTTTATCAAACCCTGTATTACGGAATTCTTGAATCCAGCTACAAAATGAATGTAATGTGTCAGTAGCGACTTTCAAGTTCACTAGAACCTATTGCCATAGTTTACTTATATTGTTGACACGTAGTAAAATCTCGTGCCATACGTGTATTGCAACAATAAACTCAAAAGTTAACATTTCGTTTAAGACTGCTTCGCAGTCACTTAGAGTTTAGGAATCATCAGTTTTATTTTTCAAGTCATTAATGCATTCGATAACATCATCAAATTGTAAAAACATCGCTTTGACTGCTCTTATTCTACTATCCTATTGTGTTTCAGACAGAGATTTTAAAGTCAATTTTAATTTAGCTTTTACAAGATCCCATCGCTTGCTTGAAAAGAGCACATAGATTTTATTGATAAAGTCGAAAAATGTTTTAGCTATTGTAGAAGAGTTAGCTGCATCTATCAAAAGCAAATTCAAACTGTGGCATCCGCATGGCGTGATGAATGCTCTTGGATTAATATTGAGTATTCTAGTTTTGACACCTTTATTCATGCCGACCGTTGTTGGCGCCGTTATCATATCCTGTCCTCGACAGTTTTGGATATTTAGACCATTCCTTTCTAGTTCTTGTAATATTGTATTTGTTAAATACTCTCCCGTTGTTTCTGCGACGCTAATAAGCCCAACAAAATGTTTCTCTATCGCTCCAGTTGAGGAATTGCAAAACCTTAATATTGTTGACATTTGTTCAACACTTCTCACATTCCTGGTGTAATCGAGCAAGAAGGCGTAGTATTTTACTTGTTTAACTCTGTTTATACTTTTATCAATAACGGATTTAGACATTAATCTAATTAATTCATTTTGGATATCATGGCTCAGATAATGTTGATTAAGTTGTTTTTTATTAATACGTTGCAGGTGCTCCCGCAGTGTCAGATCATATTTGGATAATAATTTAAAAAGGTCTATACAATTGCCACTGTTGTCGCTATCATTAAGGTTAAGGGATTCTCGATGAGCTCTAAATGCCAGATTGTGTGAGTCGAGGTAATTTATTATATCTATCAATCTTTCAAACAAGTTATACCAATACTTTTGCGATTCCCTAATCAATCTCTCATTTTCTTGATCAATTGTTTTTCCGTATTTGATTCCTTTATAGAATTACATCCATTTAATCATGCACTCCATGTGTCCTTGACTTTATTCATGTCTTTTGCAATATCCGACTCAGATCTTTCCAGTCACAACATCCTTCTTTTGCCATTTATGTCTTCAAATGTGAAAAAGTCTACATGGAAAGCAATAAACTTTGTCTTGAGATATGGAGTAAGCCAACCATCTACGATGTTGCATTTCACCGTTACTCAATTTTCGAGTAAAATGAAATTTTGAAAAATGTCTTTTATTTGTGTCTTTGGGATAATTTTCATCAGATTTCTCTATGTTTTGATATGGACCTATATGAATTTGTTGTTAAAATGAAATTAATCTTCAATTATTATGAGGAACATGTGCATTGAAAGAGTGACTGTTCAAGGACAATTAATCGCTAAGTGCGTAAGTGAACTACTATTCTTTAAGAGTAATTGTCGAAATAACAAAGAGTTGACCACTCGCGTTCAACAGCAGTGTTGTTGGCTTTTCGACTAAGATGGTGGCGTATTCCGTTTTGGTGATGTGATAACTAGAAAAGGGAATTTCAATTCACAAGAGGATTAAGACTAGGGAAATCCATAAGTATTTACTGTATTGGTGCAATTGAAGGATAAGGATATATTGTACAATGCACAATGATTCGTTTACTGTGAGAATTAAGGATTTCTAATTCTGAATGTATATCAGACTCTAATTTTCTTTTACAAATATTTTGCAGGAGATAGTTGTTGCTAGGCAACCCTATGTACAAAGGAATTAGGTCTACGAAGGATGTTTATTTTCAGAAACACAGATGTATACTTCAGGATTACCATTAAAGATTACCAGTATCTTTGGCATTAATGATTTATATCTGGAACTATTGTAAGAAGTGTTTTCCATTTATAATTAAAGATCGCAGAATACATAGATTAATTCAAGTCACCAAAAGATTAAAGGTTAAAGAATAAAGTCCAAGATTAATGATCATCAACGAAATAAAGAATAAGTGGATAAAGATTAAAGGTTGATAGTCAAAGATTAAAGATTAAAGACTATATCTTTCAAGGGTTAAATTGTTCGTCGTAGAACACTCAAGTTAAAAGTTAAGATGTTATTACCAGATACGGTTTAAAGTAAAAAACTGATCATTAAATGATGAAAGTAAAGAATCTTTAACTCTTGTGAAAGTTAGTATTAACACATGAACATTTATCGTTAATATTCTGATGTTGTTGTTGTTGTTGTTGTCGTGTGACAAATACAATACAGTTTTGGATCAAATTGGTCCGAAGGAATGCAGCACTGCTTTAGCCAAGTCTTTAGCTTTGTCTGAGTAGAGAGTCTCCCTGGTGCAGTTTGTGTCAATCTTGAAAAGAGCTGCTTGGATGGAAGGGCAGCTCAGAATATGCGCAGGATCTTGCTGAGTGTGTGGGCAGTGCTTGCACTCTGGGTACAGTTTGGTTCCGTCTGCTAGGATCTTCATCCCCTTGAGGTGTCCCGTCCTTAAGCGGGCAATGATTGACGTAACCATTCTGTTATAGTTAAGCTCAGGGAGAGACAAATTCTTTTTGGAAATTTGACAGAGTTTTCGTTTGGCCACGACATTAGCATCGAAGAATGATGTTGTTAATGGGGACGGGTCAATTCCTCTGGCCTCTTTTGCTAGTAGATCAGCTTCTTCGTTACCTTGGATGTCGACGTGTGCCGGGATCCATTGAAAGGTGCACTGTTTGTTCTTTTCATTTATTTCATGCAGGAGGGTGTTTATTGTTTGTACTAGGTTTGTTTTTCCTGTTTTCAATGCTTCAAGAGCAGATTTGCAATCAGAGAAAATAACTATGCCATCGGAAGGTTTAACAGTTGTCCATGTAATGTAGATGTTTAGGGCTTCTTTAATTGCGAAAAGTTCGCTTGTGAAGTTGGAGGCAATTTTTCCTGCTGGTATATGGTGTCTTGATGTGGAGCCATCTGGATAAGAGATGAAAATCCCGGATCCTCCCCTGTCGCAGTAGGAGTCCGACGAGCCATCGGTGAAGGCAGTCACCAGGTGTGGTTTAGTAAGGTGAGCAATAGTCTCCAAACCCTTGCGCTTGATTGTTTCTTTGGGCTCTTTCTTTGTGCAAGGTTCAAGTAGGGATAAATTGATCCGTACTGAAGAGGGTGGTTTTATTGGCAGGTACGGTTCCCGGGTAATATCAAGGGACGAGTGGGACATTCCGATGTCCTGTCTGATAGTTTGGTCGAGGATAAGTGTAGATGATCTTTTAAGCCTGGTTTTCGCCGTCCAGTTCTGAAAGGTAATGTTTGAGATATGTTGTTCGTGATTGCTCCTGATTTTTTTTGTGAATTTAACAATGGAAAGTTTTCTTCTACTTTGCAGTGGGGGAAGGCCACATTCAAATTCTGCTTTTAGGTTGTTCGTCGAGGAGACGGCTCCAATGATAATCTTGGAAGCTCTGTACTGGACAGTATCAATTTTCGAGGTGGAAGATGCCGGAGCCCAAATAGGTGATGCATATTCTAGGATCGGCCTAATGAGAGTCGTGTAGGTATGTAGTAGTGTTTTCGGTTTAGAACCCCACGAAGAGCCGCAAAGTTTCCTCAGAATATTCTGATTTCGAAGTAAAGTGAATCGTACAAGTTTGATAAGGTCATGATTTCCGAAGAAACAGGTTGATTGTAGAAGAATCATGTTACCAAGTATTAAATGTTTGTTTCTTTGAACCTTAAGTTTTTTTGTACTTTATCTGCACCTAAGTTAAGTTACAGGGATTTAAGTAATTCCTTCAAGACAAATTAGAATATTTTGTTTTGAGAAGATGCTCCTATTTAGTTTTTAAAAGGTAATATAAATTAATAATAAGATTTAACTCCACAATTCTTCAACAGAATTCAGTTATGACGCTGCGAATCCGTTACTGGAAATACCCACTTCCCCGGATCTAGGTTTATAAATGACTCTCTTATCTGCTTGCTCTTGATTTTCTGAATCGCAAATCTTCTCACTTTCTAACTCTTCATTGGATTCAGAATCTTGGATCACAGTTGATTCACCTGATTCTGAAACTGTGTCAGAAATTTGGGCAACAGATTCCTTCGATACTGAAGCTGGTTCTGTTTCAAAAACTAAAGAATCTTGGATAAGTGACTCATCAGAGGATTCTGGAGCAGTTACAGGTTTCTTAAGAAATTTCATCATACTGGAACTCATAGCATGGTTGCACAGAACCGTTTCAGCCTTCAGACAGAACCGCCTAACTTTCAGTGTTGCCAGACCACTCTCCGACACTGGATAAATACTACTCACGCATACGGAAATATATACGAATAACTAAACTTTTAATAACATTGTTAAACTTTTTTGCGAGGCCCCCTCAGGCGCGAGGCCGTCGCGGTCGCCGACGTCGCCGACGCCTAGCGCCGTCACTGGACATATTAGTCTATGAGAATATAGCTCAATTTTGTTTTAGCTGAAGTGTTAGTGATAAAAGGATTTTTCGTTTTTTTGTTTATCTAAAGAAGTTACAAAAGTGTGGATCTCGTAGTCCTATAATTTCTGGAAAATGATTCCATGTTAGCTGAAATCCGATTGTGGAAACATTTACTTATTTCATTAGTTCTGATCAATGTCAATTGATTGACTAAAAACGAAAAAAACGAAGCAAAAGAAAGTAGGGTTAATTATGAAGATTTAGTTATGAATAGTTGGTTTAATCTACAACGAAATGAGAAACCCATACGAAATGAGTTTAGTTTGGATACCGTACATGTATTTTCAATAAGTCAATGTAGATTGCAGAATACTGAAAATCAACATATGGAAGACGATAAATACAAAACAATATGTCTCATAAGAGAGCTTGAATTGATAACACTCAAAAATACCAATACACTAGAAGATGCATTCGCAGTCTTATAATATTGGATTACTTTTAACAGATCACTTGTATGTAAAGATGAAGGTGATAAGGGACGATTTAAAAGAAATTTACAAGTATATAAATTTATTAAAAATCTTCAAAATCTTCAGAAATAAATGTACAAAAACAATACTTTTATTAAATAAACAGCTGAATTTTCGAAAAGACATACATCTTCTTTTCTTCTTCAAAGCAAACAATAACAATAAGTTACAAACAAACAGAGGAATACGCTACATACGTATGACATTCATGATATTGTATTGTAACAAACAATACTTACAAAGTGTTACCCTCCTAATTCTTCAATTATCACCGTATTCTTACAATTTGAACATATATTTTTTAAATCTTTAGCCATGTCTACAATAAATTTGTTTACTTCAACACCTTCATTTCTGTTTATATTCATCTTTTTAGTGTTTCTAATAAATAAACATTCCATAGTTTTCCTAGTTTTACAATCTTTTTCGGTGATAATTGAAGAATTAGGAGGGTAACACTTTATAAGTATTGTTTGTTACAATACAATATCGTGAATGTCATACGTATGTAGCGTATTCCTCTGTTTGTTTGTAACTTATTGTTTGCTTTGAAGAAGAAAAGAAGATATATATCTTTTCGAAAATTCAGCTGTTTATTTAATAAATGTATTGTTTTTGTACATTTATTTATGAAGATTTTGAAGATTTTTTAATTATATAGAATGTCTAGAAGAGGATGATTAAGAAGATTTATGGTAAATAAATTTATATGATTTCGTTTTCATTCCTTGAAATCATCCTATTAATAGGCAAAAGTTGTACGATCTTTGTAAATTTGTAGTTTTGGAAACTTATAATTTGAAATAACCAATCACAGTGCAGCGTTGGAACACCTCAGGTATGACGTCACTCCATGTTTAAAGATGGCGTCTCTACTATTTTCTCCACTTCACAAAAACGGATCGCGATTACACAATTATTATCAGCATATTGAGATTTTCTTTCCCACGTAAACGAAGTTTACATTGAAATGCAAGAAGTTCACGCGTCAAAATTTATCAGCGAGTTTGTAAAACCTCGGTTTTTACATAATTTCGGCTGTGTAGCCGCTCTCTCAATACTCAACAAAGTAGAATAATGACGATGCACGTGCCCTCATTGTTGTCCAGACAGGATTATTGGTATTGGCTGTTGGACATTCGTTATTGTTATTGTTGAAACTGGTAAATTAATTTTTTTATTTTCTTTTAATTTAACAAAATTTGGCTTAGTCATTCAAATTATATGTGGGCTGTTGCAGAAGTCATGGCTTTTAAAAAATGATCTTAGAACATCTTTTTCAATCTTAAGTTTTTCAAAAATATCAGGTTATTTCAAAAATGTGGCATTTGTTTTACTTCCGTTAATATTGCCTCAATTTCGACGACCCTTCTTTTAGGGCAGCAGGTTGCCTTTATGTTTCATAATGAGAAACCGCAGCGCTGGATACTATGAAAGTGGTAAATCATTTTTTTTTATTTTAACAATATTATAATATCCTTTCTTTAGCTTCGTGCCTGTGCTTGATATCTAATTTTGATATCTAATTTTTAATATTATAATATTATTTTAACAAATAAGCCCATATTCAAATTACATAAGGGCTGTTGTGGAAGTCATGGCTTCTAAAAAAATTAGCTTAGAACATCTTTTACAATCTTGTGTTTTTCAAAATTGTGGAATTTGTTTTACTTCCGTGTATATTTCACGGGTTGTAACTAGTGAACATTAATATCCTTTTTCTCGAAACACAACCAAAAACTTCTTTAAACATTCACAAAAACATCTTTAAACATTCACAAAAACTGCTAGACATTTCATATAAAATGCTTATTTTATTATAAAAAATAAATATATACTCTCCTGAAAACGACCAATATTTCGTTAATCGAACAGATCAACTTTTTCGAGGTCTCAAATGTAAATAAATATTTATTATTTTTTGTAATAAAGTAAGCATCTTTAAACATTGTTCTATTTAAACTTATTTTATTTTAAAATTTTTTCTGCCATCTACTAATGTTTAGAGGATTAAAACTGACTTAAGGGAAATAGACAGGAATGAATGAAATATCTATCTAAAAGAAGCAAAAAGCACTTCAGACTGTCGATTTTTGAATCGTAGACAAAATGTTAAGTGAACAACGCATACTTATTTTACGCCCATTTGAATGTATTGAAACTGAATAGTAAACAAAGCACAGAATAGAAACATCTCAGCATGCGTTGAATAATAACATTTTAAAAATACAGATTTAAAGAGTAGCTTCTAAAATTAGTAGAATTGGTAATGAACCTAATTATAAACAAAAATGATACTTTATTCATTTTTGAAATTTCTATTTATATTTCTATATCATATGTTTTTTTCTATTTTGAACCAAACTGTTTTTATGCAATGTTGTAAGTTAGTTATCAGATAAATGCTTCTGTCACGTAAACAACTTATCTATAAGAAGCCCAAGTACAAATGGAAATAAATAATAAACAATTTTAACTAAAAGATAGAATGTAGTTATTTGATGAAACAAGTTTATTTTTAAGAATTAAAATTCTTGTACGATAAATAAATCAAATAAATAAATAAATCAAATATTATTTCACTCTCACTTGATTCATGTGTTTATCATTTTAAGTTTTCCTTACCTGTTAAAGAAAGACAGTGATAAGATTTGTTCTTCCTAAGGCTAATCTTCTCTAAGATGAAATCACGTGATATTTGATTCATAAAAAGATTTAACAAAGGAAAGATCTTTTTGTAACATCAATCTCGTTGAATAACATTACAATGAAGTGAGAAACTGAGCAATGCAGGTAAGTGAAGTATTTCCACTTGAATGAAACTTATTATTTCGTTTATTTAATTATAAATAAATCAAATTTTACAATAAAGCAAAGATTATTTAAATTGAATGAGAAAATAAAGTTTAACGTGATTGCAATTCACATGAAGACGAAAGTAATGACGCCCAAATACACTTCCACCCACCCTGAGCATGTCATCGATGGGAATCCGGAACAGCTGTTTCAATGTCATCAGGAATCATCAGCCGGATTTACCCTCGATCATATCCTAAAGAGAACGAAACAACTGTTCCGGATTTTTGTTGATGACTTTCTCAGACCGAACGGAAGCAGATATATGTGCAATTACCTTCGTCTTCATGGCATTTATCTACATTGACTTCAAACAATTGTCATTTTATTTTCAGTTTTTAAAATTTTTTAAATTTTATTTCTTAAATTTCTAAAACTTTTAAATGTCTGTTAAATTTTTCGTTGACAATAACGTTATTTTCAAGGATATTATTCTCATTGTTAACTTTATGTATTTTTTTAAATGTCACTGAATGGGATTAAGTTACAATATTTCTTTAATACTCTTCTAATATGCATGGGATGTGGGTCCAGTGGTTTTGCGCTGCTCTGCTGACTGGTGGAGCTCTGGTTCAATTCTCGGCGGTGGTCGAGGATTTTTCTATGATTATTTCTTACTTTAAATTTGTGTCTGAAGTCTGCTAAGTAAACCATCGAGTTCAAGGGGATGGATTTATGTGATTTATTTCCCTTTCAAATGCACCCAGGAATACGTATCTCGCCTGATATGCCAAGGCATCCTGTCTTCTTCGCAGGGGGATCAAATCTCCCGACTACTTGATCTTGCTTGGACGAAAATGAAATACAAAACAGCTGGACAGTGCAATTGTCAGCTATTTTTCAAAGGCAAACATTGCTCGTTTATAAGTCAAATCAGGTCTATCCTTTGAACATGAACATGACATGGTTGCCACTGGTCGTTGGGCTGTTTGTCCCGTTCTATTTGCCAAATGGCCAGTTTATACAGCGGCGAGTAGTGACACATGAAGCGCATTTTGTTTTTACCGTTCTATCTAAATGAGGATCATGTATCACTATTCTCCCCATATATTAAAATATATCTATATTTACAAATAATTTATATATATATATTCTCATACAATTAATATTTACAGAAGTATCATATACACATACGCAATTAACTTCTGGAGGAGATAAGTTAAAAATCAAGGTCAATGTTTAGTTCTCTTCAAAGGAGAATGACTATTTTTTTAAAATTTGTATAAGCCATTTCTTTACTAATTTTTTTATTCCGGAAATGCTTTGTTTTTTAAAAGTTTGCAATAACCAAGATAATAATAGTAATACTAATAACTAATGTTGATTACATTTCTTATTTCACTATACTTGTTTTAGGTTCCTTCTTTGATGTACAGTAGAGCATAAAAATGAATGTAAGTTGCTTCTTCAACATTATTAAATAAATATGAAAAACTTAAATGTAGTTTTATATTCTATCAGGTAGTTATAATCAAACTGACTCTACCCTCAGCACCCTGTAGAGTATTCTACATGACAATGACACTTGGTAAATATGCTAAGTAGACGATGACGACGCTATTTTCGAGGAAAAAAAATTATTCAAGTTTTCGCCACCAGGTGAATATATGGTGTTTTAAGACAAAGAACAAAAGGAAAGTTTATAGAGAAACGATGATTGTAGAAGTTGTTGAATATGTACTGCAGCTAGATCAGTTACATTCTGCATTCGTAATGCAGACAGCGTTATCTACGCCTACAAGCAGCATTTCCGGTAAAATGCCAGCAACATCCTGCTGTGTGCTTGACTGTAGAGAAGACAGAAAATCTTTCAGATATCCCCAAAGCTAGAAGTCACGTGGATTTAAGTTCGAAGATCGCGCAGTTCAAGTATCTGCAAAACCCAGGGAGATTATGTGATCAGTAGGGAAGGTAGCACGAAACAGTTCTTTAACTTGTTGATCAGATTTGTTGATGTTGCTCCATCTTCAATGAAAACAGTGGTTTGTAATTTCGTTCTTGCAAGGCAGGAATCACATGCTGAGCAAGGAGTTCAATGTAATGTGACGTCGTAACGGTACACCTTCTAGTCACTGATTGCTTACCAGATAGAGAAAAGTTGAACTATTTTTTTTCCAGCGGAAATTGCTCGGAATAGTTCGATTAACATATCTACCAAGTGTTATTGTCATAGGTTCATTGTAACACGCTCTAGGGTGCTGAGAGTAGATTTTTTTAATTGTAACCACCCGATACATTGAACAATTTCATCTTTTTCCTTTTCATTAGTCGTTTTAAAGACTCACTAGTTTTCAGTAACAATTGTTCAAGTTAATTGGTAAAGAACAACAATGGATGAGACTAAATTATTCATAAACCGACATCCTGGAACAGCTGTTTCACGCTCGTTGGCGATCTGTGTATTTTTTCTTTTGAGGCACCACTGCGCTTCGATATATTAATTGGTAAAAAGAAGATATTATTTGGATTTTTCATTTTATTTAGATTTGTTTACAATAATTTTGCATTTGAATTACAATTCTAATGTTGCCAATTGATCTTTTCTCCGATATTATAAATAAAATTATGTGTATGATTATTAAAATAATTTTACATGCACTGCTCACAGTTTTTGATAAAATAAAACAAAGCTCACGCATCTGCTTACTTTCACTTTACTGAAACAAAATTTAAAATTTACAAAAGCACAGGATCGATTTCTGACCCGAGAGGATCCTTCTTCAAGATGAGGATTTACAATTAAAAATGCGAGATTTTATACAAACAATAAAAGGATAATCTAATTTGCTGTAATAATGTCCAATGGGAGGTTAGATACGTCTCAACTTCTTGATGTCATCAATACTGCGGACTAGTAACTGTATGCGACATCTAGTGTTGTAATCAGGAACTAATCGAACAATGCTTTTATTACTCCATCTGTTGTCCACCAGTTGAAACACATTGTGACTCAAGATTGAACCTCTTCGTTGATATCGTTTGACCATGATCTGCAAATATTAAAACTGAGAAAACCATTTAAAAAACTATTGAAAAAGAAAAGATTTGGAAAGGTTATTTTAGACTTTGCATACAGTGACTAGTCAGCAGTATTGATGACATCAAGAAGTTGAGACGTATCTAACCTCCCATACATACACAGATTTATACAATAATGATCCGTAGATATTTCACCGAGAGTAATTTTTTAATCGAGAAATTCTGATCAGCTTGAAATTTCCATCCTTTCCTATAAAATACAATTTGAAGGAGAAATGCTTATCTTTTCTAGTCCATATTAATTTTCTAAAGAAGTAAAAGTTCGTATTTACAATTGAATAATATTTTAACCTCTGACAGACATTTTTTTCTCAAAAAATGATCAGGTCAAGCAGTGTGACTTTAAAAAATGTTTGTACATATATAAATACAAAAAGTTATAAAAATAATGTTTATAACATTATAAAAACTGTCATGACAGTTTCGGCCCGTTTTGATACGAGTAGCTATCTTCTGAATGTACAAGTTAAAACTAAAATGCTTTAAAATACAATTCTCGCCACTTCATGTGGTCAAGGGCATAAGCACCAAGACATCGGGCATTGAATAACAAACAAAACAAAACAATTTTTAATTGACATTTAACCAATTAAAACAAAAAGTAATATCAAAGTCTTCTATTGGTCTGGTCTACACCATTTGTCGGTATATTGTGGTACTCCCAGTGGTGGACAATGGAATGATGACGTAATCAAATCTATACGATTGAGCTCAGGGCAATCCAATGGCATCAGTAGGTGGTTGTATCTTTGGTTTGAACGAAGAAAGTAGTTCCCAAGAAATATTAATGTCTTAGGATAAATTTAGTTGGCTCTGGTAAACAATGGTAGTGGAACAACATAGTTGGCGACTTGTGCTAGAAAGGAAAGTCAAATAATAATCACGTTGAATCTTCTTCATAAAGCGATGTTCCAACTTGGTAGCATTTCTACGACAAGAGGATTTGTTTTAAGAAAGTTATTAGTGTTACAATAACAGAATTATCATTGTATTGTGATGGATTCCTATCGTGACGTTCTCAATATGAACGCCATGGCTTGTATTTATATTTGCCTTAATACTTGAGCCAAGCATTACCAAACAATTCCTCCACAATAATTCCCTCTCGTTGATGCTCATGGTAGATACTCCAAAGAATCTGATTAAAAAAGTAGATATCTAAACTTATTTTAGGCATAATTAATATAGGCTATGTGTCATCAGAAAAAGGTCTGTCCTAAGATAATTGAATGAAACATTACATTCGAAACTTCTAGCAAGAGGATGCCAAATATTTCAATTTCAATGGCTTTAATAGGAAAAATACAATATTCCGACAGAGATTTGTATTTTAATGCATTATTAAGAACATGTTTTGCTTTTCAAACAATACAGGACAGGATTTGTAATTTTTTTTTTTATAATATTTGCCTTTCTTGCTTTTTAAACTTTAAATTTATATATTTTTCTTTTACTGAAGGATAGAAAAATCTGAATTCATAAAAAATAAAAAAAAAAAAGAAATACACGAAACAAAAGATAAACAAAAAAAGAAAATTTTTTCCTCATTCAAACAATTTGCCGTTTAAATTATCTTTTAATAATTACTGTTCACTATTAAAACCAGGCCAGTAGGAGGTGCATTTTAATTTGAATAATTAAATTATTATTAATTATTAATCTTATTACTTTACATGTAATTAATTTTCAACTCAGGTAACTTAATTGTGTTTTTTTTTCTAGATTGAGTCAATAAATCTTACCTCTACGGAAGGAGGAACGTCCATTGGAATCAATCAAGGTCAAGTCACAACTATTCACGTGGTGAGTTCCACAAGTAAAACACTAAAATCGAAGATAAATCAAAAGATACTTTGTCTTAAATACAAGGAAATCACGGTTATAAAAAGAAACAATAAGAACAACTCTCATTATCATTAATAAATGATAAAGGATAAATTTCTGATTTCAAAGTTCTGAACTGTTATTTCTACCTGTAATCTTTCCTTATGGATTAAGTTAGAAAGTGAATTTATTATTTTAGTTTATTTCAAATCCCAGCAGATGTTTTTTTTCCCTTCTTATATTTTGATTTTTTGAACAGCTAAATGCTTAACATTCTTGAAATTAATGCTTGTTATAAAACTGAGAGGAATTAATTTGAGTTTGTTTTTTTTTTAACTTTCTTGGATTTAGTAAAAGTTTATTATTTTCCCAAATGAATAATAAGTCTAGTACCAAAATAAACCATATTAATGAACGAATGTTAGTTTGTTTGTCTTGAAACAACGTCGCCATTTCTCAATGGATCTTCCAAATTTGGCACGGAGGTTCACACGGGATCTGGACTAAAAAGTGTAAACGGGAGAGGGGGCAAAATTTCTTGAAGCTTACGCATCTCTATGAAACTGCTTCAGTTGGAAACACGAATTTTCGATATTCGGATCCTAAGGGGTGTAAACGGGGGAGGGAGGGGGGCATAACTTTCCAGCATTGTAAGGGTATCTTCGAAACCGTTTCAGTTGTAAACTTGAGATTTCACCTGAGTTTTCTTAATTCTAAGTTTCAGGTTTTAGTTTTCTTAATTTAATTTGCTGTTTTTTTTTAAAGAAATACAGCCTTTCTTTGCGTTACTTATGTAAGGATTCCGAAGGTGACAGCTGTAGGTCTATTTTATAATTTCTAACTACAACTGGAAAGTTTCAAAGTGATCACATAATTATAATTTCTTCTGCATCAACATCAGGACAATTCTTTTTTTTGTTTCCCTCGTGAAGCCCGGGTATTTCTTCTAATATTTAGATAAAAATCAAAGCATTTTTTATTGTTTAACTGGTTTTCCGAATAAATTAGAATCCTTTTAGCCTAAATTTAGTAACTAAATAAATGAACATCTCTCTGAAAAACATTGCAATTTGAAAATATAGATTTTTACAACAATTGAAGTAATTACGTAGCCTAAAAGGAGAAGAAAGATTATATCTAGAGATGTTATTCATTCTAATTCATTCTAACTATTACTTTCATTCTACTGCTAATTATTAAAATCATTTAAAAGAGCTTAGTAACACATTGCTGGCTAATAGCAAAGTCAATATTTATTTTCTCTAAATCTGTTTTCTTTAGTATCAAGGATTTCCTGAACCCATTGAAGAGAAAAAGAAAAAAATAATCAATAGTAAGTAAAGAAATAAGTTTGTTTTCCTTTGATGAAAATTTACTTAAATCATGTCATAAAACTACTTAGTATGGTTGCAATAAAGAAAAATAATTGCCTAATCGTTTTATCTTCTTAGACTGGATCTACGTAGAGGAATCGTCATGAATTCCAAGTCGAAATACATAGAATTAGATATTTTGTAATTATAAGCAAAATATTGATTAAAATTAACACAAGACATTAGAGTAATGAAATTTTAAAAAAGTCAACAATATGATTTCAAATAAATAATCTACCATTGTAAATTTAAGATAAATAAACAAGGATAAATCTAGGGTTGATAAATTTAACCTGGATATTTAAGTTATATAGAATATATTTTTAAAAAATACTTTAAATGTAATACATAAATTTTACGGTCTAGAAGAATAAAAGCAGGACAGTAATATAGTTTTTAACCCCCTGTTTCAAAGATCGTCATCAGATAATAAAGACCAAGTGCAGGATGGCTTTAGAAAGGCCACAAACAGAACCTACAAAGCAACTGGATACAATGCAACCCTCCACATTAGAAATACGGCCACTCAATTGAGACTGACAAACCTAGCATCTTCAGATACAAAAGAATGATTATTTTTGCAAATTTAAGAGTCTTTGCTTATCGTAATGAATGGATCATACAACGACCAAATATCTGATAATTGTGCAACAATTACAGCACGGCTTAGTGATTTAGGCAACGGCCTGCAATGAGGCAAGGTCAAATCCTGGGTTCGAATGCCGGCGTCAAAAAAACATCCTTTCCTATATTAGTTTGTTTCTTCATCTTTGTCTTCAGGTCTGGAGTCATTCCATAATGACTTCCTCAGAAAGACAACACTTCAGTATCTGTTGCCTGGAAAATCAATGGATTTCTTCCACCCACCAACCTTAGAGTTGAGAAAAGAAGAAAACAGAAATGCAGCATTGTATAGATTACATCGAAAACTGAAAAAAAGGACATCACAGTCTGCATTAACAAATTTGTTTGTTCCATCTCCTCACACAGGGGTTGCCCTCGTCTCATTGGCTGTTGGTTCTCTTTGTGACCTTTATAAAAGCCGCATAGCTCTTGGTCTTCATCGTCTAATAATAACCTCGGAATAAAGATTCACTCGTTAATGTCCTGTTTTTTATCCTTTTAGATCCTTATATCTTTTTTATTCACGTAGTAATTATTTTCAATGTATTCCTGAAGATGTAATTGGAGTCTAAATAATATAGTTGTTTTAATGTTTTTATTTAAGAGCTGATGCAGAAATTCCAACATCTTCCAATGCGAAACATTCCATGGCTGGACAAAGAATTGACTGTAGAAGACCACTTCATCGACCTCTCCCTTGTAACACAAGATGTCAATTGCAAAGAAATACAAAACAGACAGATTAGTATCGCAGATATTATGGAGTCAATTGATACAGGAAACAAATTCACTTTGATTGAAGGACATCCAGGTTATGGCAAGACAACACTAGCCTATAAAATAGCACAGATGTGGACAGAAGGGAAACTGCCATCTTTTGATTTAGCATTTCTTTCTGAATTGAGAAAACATAATAAAGATACAATACGGGGATTTCTTTTGACTCAAAAAATTACGAAAGGTAGGATTTGTATTGACGACATTGGAAAAATAGTCAAACATTCTAAAGTGCTATTTATATTAGATGGGATTGACGAATTACCGTCTCAGCAAAAGGAAAAAGCTACTAAATTCCTCAAAGAAATTATAAACAACGAAAACTATCACATGGTTTTCACCACAAGGCCCACTCGTTTACTTAAAGATTTGAATATTTCTTTCTCAGAGAAAGTTGTTATCAGAGGGTTCTCGAAAGAGGGAAGAGTAGGTTTCATTAAACAGTTTTTTGAGTTGGATACAAATGAATCAACTATAAATTCAGTAGTGGAAGGATTAGATAATAATAAAAATCTGTCTGAATTATGTCAGTGCCCTTTGATGTTGTTGTTATTTTGTCTTCTCATAAGAAACAACAGCCAGGATTATGAGCTTCCTGAGACCTTTACAGAATTATTCAAACAAACTGTAAACTTTATAGTCAATAGGTTCCAGTCTAAAAACCAAAATGACAAGAAGGAAATGGATCTGTTTCAAGAGAAATTAAATAAAGAAGAAAAACAGATTTTGAATGATCTCAGTCTGTTTGGTGAAAAGGTATCGGAAGCTTTCAAGAAAAATGAAGTTATTTTCAAAGCAAACGAAATTCCAGTTGATTTCTTAATTAAAGTAGGATTCCTTATTCCATTATCTTCGCATGATAATAATGATGATGATTATTCAGTGGAACCATTTCATAAGTCAATGTTAGAGTTCTTTTCTAGTTTATATTTATTAAGATTATTCATGGAGGAAAAACAGAAATTCATAAAAGTATTTCATGAATTTCTTTTAGATATAGAAGACGAAGATTCTCTTATTCTCCCTTTTCTGTGTGGTTACTAAAAGAAAAGTCACAAGACATTATTGATTTAGTAGATGATTGGGCCTGTATTTGGGAACCTCGTAATTTGCATCTTATTCTCAAAGAGTGTTCGAGATTCGGAATTGATATTAAATCTTTGCTAGAAGATATAAGTAGTTTCTGTGAAAACCTAAAAATTGAAGATAATCAAGCGATTGTTTATAATGAAAGACCAGTTTTAATGTCTGAATTATTAGCAA
Source organism: Thereuonema tuberculata (assembly GCA_023159025.1). NCBI lineage: Eukaryota > Metazoa > Arthropoda > Chilopoda > Scutigeromorpha > Scutigeridae > Thereuonema > Thereuonema tuberculata. The sequence continues at coordinate 224,859 of JAFIDM010084160.1, forward strand.
AAATATCAGAATCTTACGGATTGACAATTCGTAGTTTATCAGAAAGTTCTAATTACGAGAATGTTAGTCCTAATATAGATCCATGGCGGCCAATGAGAAAATTTGTTTCTTCTGAAATGTTAGAGAGTGAATGTTGTGAAGAGTTGATGATTGAGATGCATGAAATTATCAAAGAAAAACCACGTTATCTTGAACTTGGTATTCTTCACTCTGATGACTCTCTTTCTGTTCTACTGAACAGTATTTCAAGAACAGATCTCTATTTCAAAGTATTAATATTACATAATATTAGATTTCAAAATGAAGACATTAAAGCAGCTTCAGATGTCCTTCTGAAGAAAAATTTGAAGTCTTTATTTTTATTTAATGAAATAAATGTTCTATCTTCAACAAATAGAAAGGATACGATTGTGGAAATTTCTCCACTGATTCAAGAATTAAATGCTAATTGTGAATTAAGGGAACTATATTTGTGTGATATCTTTGTCTCTAATAATGAATTCATTGCATTAATGGATTGTTTATCAAAATCACAAACAATAAATACAATATCAATTGATTTTACTTCACCAACAGAATATGTGGTTGATTTGTGTCAATTGTGCACCAATGGGAAGCAATGGAACTTTATTGGATTCAAACACATCCAAGTATTTGTATCAAAGCATTCTAATCTAACCATTCAAAAGTTGAGTTTAGTGAAATGTGTTCTAAGCAAAGAAGACACAATTAATCTTTTGAATTTGTGTTCAATGGAAGTGTTAATTTGCGATAGTCAGTTACTAAAAGAAATTGCTGATGGTGAGTCTACGCAGATCCTTCGTTCTTCTAAAACATTGAATCAATTAACAATTGAAGATGAGATTGTGGATGATTCCCTTCAAAAGGTTTCAAGGCGTTTTCAATTGAATGACTTAGGTTTTGATTTAAGGGAAGGATTTCAATTGACTCCAAGTAATAAACAGAATTTCATTTCACTTTTCACAAATATTCAACCTAAATTAAATGTAAGTTTTTGGTTAAGATTTGATACAAAAGAATATTTGAAACAAATAGATTTCCTTATTGAATTATTCGAAACCATCAACCAAAGTAGGAAACTGAGGTCTGCTGTAAAAATTGACAACTTTAGATTGTTTTTTATTCGTCAAAAAAAGGATTTCAATCTGGGGAATATGAATATTCTCAAAAAAGCAGAAAAAGAGGAATTATTAGAACACATTTACAAATTCAAGCCGTCGTTATTAAATGGTTCATTGCAGAATTTACGCATTTCAATTCAACAAATCGAAGGAAAACGGTATTTTTCTATGATTAACAAATTAAAGGATCTTTTTCCAACGAAAAAATTCAGGATATGTGATCAGCATGAATGGATTCAAAACAGCAATGTATTTTTGATCAGAAAGAAAGAAGGAAAAAACTGTATTTTATTATGAAAATGTTCAGATTCTTTTGTGAAGTAGTTCATTAGGCTAAAAACTTAGACCAATAGGATCTAATTTCCAGTAGAGAGAATATAAACTTGATGTTTTTTTTTTTCTCCATTTTATTTGACTTATCGTAATAGCTTCTGTATTTGTTTGCCATTAAATTTATTTTCCTGAAGTGAATTATCTAACTCCTGGTAAATTAATAATCAATGTTGACCAACTAATCAATCACGATATAATTCTGAATAAACATAATGTATTTCATAATAATAATAATTTTTAATTGTTATTTATTTATTATTTATTTATAAGCTCAGTAGAAACCCATTAGAGAAATTCTCTATCACCGGGTTTTAAAAATAATTCATGACTTATTTTTTGTCTACAATGTAAAATTAAATAATATAGAAGCTTATTTTAAATACGATTACATCAAAAAGAAAAAATAAATTAAAATAAATTAAATTTTAAAATACTGGAAAACAATTTCAATTATAAAATTATAGATACAAGCTTGCAAGTCTACAAATACAATTTCATCAAAAGATAAATTAGAATAAAAATAAATTAAATTTACAAAATAACTGATAACAAATTCAAGTACAGTAATCTATTCTAGAAAACAATTTAAATTAACATGATTAAATAATGTTTACATATATTATAGTATGTAGTAAATCATTTTGAAGACACTAATAACTTGTTTTTCAGCAAAAAAACAAAAATAGTTTTCCAGGAATTTATCCACCCAACAAACTTTTAAATTTTTACTCTGGAAACTTGTTTTATGAAGATAAGAAAAACATTGTACAACACCCACACACAAACACACACACACACATATATGTATATAACCGGATAGTGATGTGGAATTTGAAATAAGGCAATACAAAAACCATATCACTGTTTCTATGAAGATATGATTAAATATCTTTGAGTGATCAGCGGCCTAAGCGGAGATTTTAATTAAGTGAAATTTAGAAAGTAATTAAATTAAAGTAATTAATTTTTTTTACCACTACAGATAAAGCTCATAAAAATTTGGCTATCACTTAAAAATAATATTATTTTGATAAAATGAAAGAGTTATTGCATGGCCAATCAAGTTTTTTAAAAGGTTAATAAATCCAAAGATTCTGTAGGCCTACTAAATAATTTAGATATTTTTTTTTTAATTTAAAAATCAACTTAATATTGATTCATTTATATTTAATTGTTTTAAATTTATTTTTAAATTTTAAAAAAATATTTATCTAAATTATTTGAAACAGAATCCTCGGATTTATTATTCTTTAAAAATCTTGATGTAATAACTTTACATCAAAATAAAATTGTTTTTAAATAAAGCCAAATTATTATGAGCTTTATCTATATTGGTTAAAAAGTTTAATTTAATTTTAGTTATTTTATAAATTTCAGTTACTTAGATCTTCGTTTTTGCCACTGAACACTCAAAGTTGTCACTCGTAGAACATTTTGTATTAGATACGGCCAAGATGGATAATGTGTTTTCAATATGTAAATAAACTTTCCAGAATATTAATAGTATTTAAAAAAAAAATTTTGGGGGTTTTTATAATGGGAATCAAAAATTTTAAATTAAATCCTAAAGAAACATAAATGGCTGAGACCAAATGTAAGGCAATACAAAAACCCTATCGCTGTTTCTATGAAGATATGACCAAATTATCTTTGAATGATCAGAGACAAAAGCGGAGATTTAAGGAACTGAAATTTAGAAAGTAATAAAAGTTAAAGTAATTAAACTTTTTTATCACTACAAAGAAAGCTCATAAAAATTGGTATATCATTTAAAAACAATTTTAATAAAATTAATTAGTTATTATTTGATTAATCATGTTTAAGATTAATAAATCCAAAGATTCTTTAATAAATAATTTAGATAAATGTTCTTTTTTTTTAATTTAAAAATCATTTTAATTTTAATTCTTTTGTATTTAATTGTTTTAAATTGATTTTGAAATTATTTTTATTTATTTATTTTACGATATCAATCGTAAGGTACCTCAGTCATATAACGACACGTATACCTTTAACGCCACCTATCTAATTCTTCATAAATATAAGAGATGGCGGTACTGCACTAAAGTAGTTTGCATTGACATGCCATCTACAGTGGTGGTGGTCAAAATTATAAGGACAAGGGAAAAAAATCGCCAAACTTGGTTACAGTTAGCCAGAAAATTATGCAAATTTTATGGCTGGAAACCAACGATAAATGCAGCATATTTTATTAGTTTTTATGGAAATATATGGGAAATTCATATTCATAAAATGTATTTGGGATTTAGACAGCCCTGTGATATGGACAAAATTATAAGGACAATGCTATTTGTGTGTTCTAAAAAGCAAAATTTGCATGTTTTTTGTTCTGCACACGGCACTCCCAGAAAATATAAATGCATAGTAAGAGGTTGCGAACGTCGTATTCTATTTTTTCAGTCATGCCACTAGGTATGAAACTTTCGGAGTTTTAGAAAGGGAAAGTGGTTGCTTTTAAAAGTTCAGGACTTACTGTACATCAAATTTCGACAAAGCTGAATAGATCGAGAACGGCTATTTATAATTTTCTTAGAAATCCCAAAAAATATGAACGGCAAAGACGTATAGGTAGGCCATCTTCTGTTTTTGTGCATGTGAAAAGAATGATAATAAGGCGAGCTTGCTCCAAAAAACAAACATCAACGGAAATTAAACGGGAATTAAACTTACGATGCAGTGTTCGAACTGTTCGACATGTTTTACAAAAAGAAAAAAAAGATTCGTTATGGAAAACTTATGTCACGACCACCTCTTACAAAAGTTCATAAGAGACTGAGGATGGAGATTGCCAAAAAATGCATTACTATGGAAAAAGAAGTGCGATGATGTTATCTTTTCTGATGAGAAAAAGTTTAATTTGGATGGACCAGTCTGGTTTTCGCTACTTCTGGTATGATCTCCGTAAAGAAAAAGAAATTATCGCAAACCATAGATTTAGAGGTGGCTCAGTGGCTGGTCTGGGGAGGTTTCGCAACTGGCGGAACTACTCCAATAGTTTTTGTGCAGGGCAAAATGAATTCTGAGAGTTATATTTATGTATTGGGCAATAATCTTTTACCAGAAGCACCGTCAATTACGAGTGGAGACTTTTTGTTCCAGCAGGACAATGCCTCAGTACACGTTTCTGAAACTTCGAAAGCATGGTTTGATGCTAATTTTGTGAAACTACTTGACTTGCCGGCCAGAAGCCCAGATCTAAATCCAATGGAAAATCTGTGGGGTATTCTGGCACACGAAGTATACAAAAATGGTATTCAATATCAAAATAAGCAAGAACTTTGTCCATCGAAAAAGCTTGGAAAAAAAATTTCTACAAACGTTCTGAAGGAACTGTCAAACTCTAAAACATCAAGACTGATAAAAGTGATTGAGAAGAAGGGGGAGATTATTAATTATTAGTGTGTTTCAGGCCAAAACATTCATTGTCCTTATAATTTTGTCCAGTTTTTACAATGACTTTTTTTGTTAAATATGGCAAAACATTCAAATTTTGCATTTTCCAATGTTTTGCATTCTACAATGATTTCTAGCATAAAAAGACATTTTACATATACATTTCACTTTATTTACTTCACAAATAACTTTTTTCTGTGCAATTTTCAGTTGTCCTTATAATTCTGACCACCACTGTAGTGTTGAAGTGAGTTACTAGCAGACCGCCAACATTTTCGAGTGAAATTATATTTCCACCTTTTCGTGTCGACGACTGGTTCTGAAAGGCTGCTACTATATCAACGTAAGATAAAATATAGATTTTTTAATGTTCTGCAAAGATTAACTATATAAAACTATATATTTTCTTGATTCTTGAAGATTCTTCTATATAGATAAGTTAAGTGTTATTTTCAAAATTCGGAAATTGTAGACAAACAAGTGTATCATGTGATCCATGTGCTCAGTAGCACTTTAACGCCATGGAGGTGTTAATGGTCTACATATACGATTTTAGGTTACGTACGACATTTATAAGTTACTAATATGTTTCATGAAAATATAGATTTTTATCTTATTTATTATTTTGCTTTTATAATCGGAAAATGCCGAAATTAATTAATTTTTACATTTCCTCTTTTGTCTTAGCTACAGATTAGAAAGACTGTTAATTTCAAGTGATTTTTTATTATTTTTTACAGAAAGTCAAATTTAGTTGCTTTTTACTGTAATTTTGTACAAATAATGTTTACAATGATGGAATAATTCTTAGTTTTAAATAAGTTACTAGAAAGTAGGTGGCGTTAATTGGACCAGGTGTTCCTAATAACGCCAGTTTGCAAAGTTTTTTTATTTGAGTTCTCATACTTCTCCAGTAAAAGTTATCGTTTGTTTCATCATGGTATGCTTCAAACAGAAGATTAAACTTTCTTGGTTATAATTTTCGTGTTTCGATACTTCTTATTTCCAGACTTACAGTAATTTAAATGTTAAGGTGGCGTTATTTGGGCAGGATACCTTAGCATATTTTGTATTCCATTTAGCCATTTTTTTTTCAATATCTCAGATGAATAATGTGTTTTTAATACGTAA
>JAFIDM010084160.1:249731-265417 GCA_023159025.1 Thereuonema tuberculata
TTCAAATTAGAAAAACTTTTACGTGCACTGTTCATATTATTAAATAATAAACACAAAGCCTAAGCACCTGGCTAAAACAATTTTATAAACATTAAATCGCTGAATCGCTGAAGAAATCTCCTCTTGGAGAAGAAACTAGTTCGATGTATACTTTTTAAGTTTTAATGTTTAGAAAATTGTTTTAGCCAGTTGCATAGGCTTGGTGTTTGTTATTTAATAAATGTGCTTTAACTTTAAAAATTAATTTGGGCTAATATTTATCTATGCATTTAATTCCCACGAATTAAATAAGAACTCTTAAGAACTTGTGAATAAGAACGTTAAAAAAATCTCACAGTGTATATTTGTGGTTATAGAACAAATCACGCTTCCACTGTGCCATAAAGATTCGAACACCCCACATTCGAAGGGAAGCCTTGTTTGAAACAAACCGCCTTGATAGATTCAATACTAGGACATTTATGGTGAATAGAACATCATTATTTTGTGATCTTGTTTTTGCTTGTCTTTTCCCTAACTGTTTGAATGAAAAATAGCAACCCTATAAAAATGTTTTATTGTTATTGGTATATGTAAGTAGAATACAATGCCTAGTTACACCTTTTTGGATTTTTGAATAGTTATATATGCTTAATTCTTATGTATAGTTCAGTTACTATAGTCTTACGTACTTTTAATTAAAGTATTTGTCTACCTTACATCCAAACCATGCTATTTAACTTTATTATTCGAGTTCATTTAATGATGCTTGTAATCATTCTAATAGAATAAATTTCTTGGTATTACATAAAAAAGGATCATAATGGAAAAAAAAAGTCAACATCAATTTGGCACAAAATAACATATAAAAAAATGTTTAAAGAATTTAATTAGGTAATTGCTATCAATGTAAATAAAAGCATCTGTTGATAGGAGCTAACAGGAATTGTAATAATTTATAAGGAAATAAAAGAAAAAAAAAACAACTATCAGATACTAAAATCACTTTATTCTGTAATTTCTCAGTTTAATATTATAAAGAAGCAGCTTCTATTAATAAAACCAAATCTAAAGCTCTTTTCTACATAAGGTAGGTTTTCTTGAACTCTTAAAACAGCTTTTCGTTAACATTTTGGCCCTCTTCTGCAATCAAAAAATGATGCAAAAAAAGCACTTAAATCTCAAAACATAAGCATCTGAAATTAGTTTAGAAATATCCTAGTTCCGAGAACAAAAGTATGCATATTCAATAGATAATAGTTATCATAATTTAATAGTTATCTCCATTTTTAGAAATTTATTTAAAGTTATTAAATTTGGAAAATGGCTAGTTTCTAAAGAAAAGTAATTAATGAATATGAATGGACTGCTTTACATAAGCTAGTAAATTTGCTAAAAACGAGATAGAAAACTTTTCATTTGCCTCTGAGGGCCAAATAAGCGTTTCGTGAGCAACTGGCTTTGGGTCAAGTTTTCTTGCGAATGTAAAGCATCTACATTGAAGTCTCTACACCGTTGTTCTACTTCTTTGCTAGAACAATGTGAGAATTATGCCTCTCTTCAAAACTCATTCAAAGTAAAGAGCAAAGAAATGTTTTCATAACACAAATGATTTACACTTGTGGTGTCTTTTATTAATAATTCTCAAATAATAATTTATTACTTTTATTTCAACAAAAGAAAACAAAATTTTCTGAGATATGTTCAAGTCAAGAATCCTAAAATGAAATTGAAATTAAATAATTTTCTTAATCGATACACTGCGATCAGAGAGAGACGAAAATACAATTCTTAGAAAAAATTATTTTGCAGTTTCCATAATCAGAAAAAAAAAAATATTCTTATAAACAAATTGTAAAATTCAGCTTACATAAGCAGTTGTTTAGAAATTAAAGAAAAAGTACGTTTTTAGATATAAAATAAAATTTTCACTGATATTTTTTGTACAGTAAAAAAAAAAAACATTAAAAATTAAGATTATCTTAATTATTTTTAAAAATCAGAAGCTGTTTCCTTCGTAAGGAAATTAGATCATTGAAATGTTATATAAATTTACTACTGATCCTAAAATATTACAAAATAATGAAATATAATGTTCAAATTGTCAATAACATAATTTAAAAAACATAAAAGTATTCTCGTTGTTCTTTTTTTAATATCTAAAACTGAAGAGTTTTTGATCTTGAAGTATTCACAAAAAATTGAGACAGGATTAATTTGAACTAAGATTTTAACTAAGCATTAAATCGTGAATTTGATTCTGTAAGGATACGGCACAAAATTTATAGCCTTCAAAATGCTATTTAATACTAATACATTTAAAGTAAATCACTACAGAAAGCTGTGAACTTAAAAACTGACGAGAGAGAAGATATCTGGTTAACAACCGTTGTCAGGGAAACTATTATAACAATAAAAACCAAAGAATGAGCATCTACTAACTATTCATAAAGTCCATGTATTGTTGACTTTCCAACTAATCCCCTTGTTCTTCATGCTTTCGTTTTGAATTCATCAATTGTTCTTAGTAATTTGATAAGTACTTTCCCATTCACTTTGGTTGTCTTTGTGAGAAAGAGTTCCTTGTTTTCTTTCGCTGAAATAAACTTAACAGTTGAAAACTTCCCTGTTGATATAAGTCTCTTGTGAACTTAAGTTTTCCCACAGTGTTTAGATCTATCCCCCACTGTTCTGTACTGAATCCAGTCTACAGCATATTGACTGTCCCAGTGTATTGTTCCGAGTGTATGTTTAAGAAGTGGTGGAATACCTGAGTCATTTAGTATTCCACACAACCATTTTAATTGTTTAAGTCCAGTAGATCGTGAGTTTCAGCTTCGCATGAAGATAAAGCGACCGATTTTTGTTGACGTGACCTCCAAGATACAAGCCTAACATTATAATATACCCTGACGTGGATTTACTTCCTTTCGTGTTTTGTTTTGTTTTTTTTTTTTACAAATGCCCGGGCTCGTAGACTGATCGTCTTTCTTTAGGCTAACAACAAGGGGCGAGATATGATGCCTTTAACCGACGAATCGTTGCCCAGGGTACGCCATAGGAGGCAGCATCAAGTGATACCCGCAGGAACGGACAGAAACAGAAGAAGAAAGAAACATCCATGCCACGACCGGGATTCGAACCCGGGTACCGGCATACTGGTCGCAACGGCAGACCGCCGTCGAGACCGCTCGGCCACGCCGGCATGGCCTCTCTTTCGTGTTGTCCCATGAAGCATCTGTCATAGCTGTAGGTTCGATCATTCGATTGCTTCTTGTATATCTCAATTTCCTATCCCTTGAGTTCTTCATATCTTGAAGAAAGTGGCGTAATCCATTTAAGTGCGTCTCTGTTGGAGCTGACGTGTACTGAGCCAATGTTGATAGAGCGCTTCCAATGCCTGGTCTCATGCAGGTTGGTGTAAATTCCAAACTACCAAGGATTTCTTGGCATGTTTCCTTGTTACATGGTTTTGAATCATTACATTTTTATAATCAGTGTCTTTGTCCAAATGGTGATGTCACTTCAGCTGCGTTTGTCATATTGTACTTTTCTACTGTAATTCTTTGTCAATATAATGTGTTTGCGACAAGATAATGGTTTCTTATCTTTTTTTTTTTTTTTTAATGTTTTTCAGTCCCATTAGGTATGCTTAGTAACTGCATACCTGTGATATGTGACCGAGAGTTTAATATATTTGTTAATAAGTTAATTCAATTAATAATCATTCTTTAATGTAATTAACCCATCCACCACATCAGAAATTAATTTCTGTTTTATTTCTTTAAATGTTATATTATCTTTTTGAATTATATTTACTTGACTAAAAATTTTATACTTAACATAATTATTTAATCTGTATCCGAAGTTATTTCTGATTTTATCAATTTTAAAAATTTTGTTCCAATTATATCTTGTTTTTAACTCTTCATCTAGGGAATTTCTTTCTCTTTTTACCTCAAAGTAATTCTTTATTAATATTTTATATATAAATTTTTCGTTTATTTTTAATATTCCGTATTTTTTTCTTATTCTTTGTTTTTCTTTTTTTGATTTATATTTAAAATTTGAATAGACATTGTTGAATATTTTCATCGTTAATCTATTGATATTTTCCATTTGTTGTTTATTGATGTTGATCCAGCACTCCAAGCCGTAGTTCAGCAGTGAATCTACCAATGACTTATAAAATATTATTTTTTTGTTTAAAAGGAAATATTTTTTTAATATGATAAAAAAGATATGAGTAAGAACCCAATTTTCCCATCACAAAGTCGTATTGTTTATTCCAAGAGAATTTGTTGTCGATATATATTCCTAAGTATTTATATGTAGAAATAATTTCCATCTTTTTACAATGACAGTTTTTCATAAAAGCGTTGCTATTTTGACTGATGTTAGAGCATTCTAATTCATGTAAACTTATTTTTACATTGTTATTTATAATTTTATTTTTATTTTTAATTATTATTATTTTCGTTTTTTCTCCATTTATTTTCATTTTGTTTATGTATGCCCATTTGTTTATTTTGTCAAGGTCATCTTGCAATTTGTTTTGAGCCTGCGTTTGGATTTCATCAGTAGTGATTAGAATAACATCATCTGCATATAGAAAAATGTCTATATTTTGTTATAGTTATTCCAAGAATCTTGTTTGGAAAACCAAGATCGACAATTTCAGTTAATTTATTTAGATTTCCTGATGGAAATGAACGATCTGGTCGTTAATACCAGTGATCACAAAATTAGCCACTTACACACGTGCGGCAACAAAGGTGTCTTCATCAGCTCTAATAACACGGGCCACTTGATGACGGATTTAGATCCAATTTGATAAGTACCTTTCATAACTTTTCGTACCAACATCGTTCATTTTGTTTCAGACCGTAAATGCTTCGTTGAATTCCACAAACCAGTTTTTATTTCCCAGGTTCAACAAAGCCTTTCGATTGGTACATGTAAATTTCCTTGTTAATATCACCATAATGTTTTGGTAGCAGAGTCTATTGTTTTTTTGTTTTTTTTTTGGTTTTTTTTTGTGATCCATTTTAATTTATCCCCCCCCCCTTTTTAAAACTATTCTATTTAACTTATTAATTATGTTATTTGGAATATTCCAATTTTTTTCTTCAATAATATTTAGAAGTGAATTAATATTTTTAATGAAGTATTCCTCATTCATTTTAAAATTATGGTGGAATATGTGATTTTTTAGGCCTTTATTTTCTATGTTGTTTTGTGTATTATATTCTAAGACGATTCTATAGTGGTCTGAAATGTTCCATTCAATTATATTAGCCACTGAGATGCATTCTTTATACAGGAAAAACAATAATCCACGCAAGTTTTTGAGTGAGACCTTTTAGTTTTTACGTTTCTTGTTGTTGTATCAACATGATTAATAAATCCTTTTGACATAAAAATTTCTAGGTAATCTAGATTAATAGAGTTAGTGTTATTTTGGATATTAATGTAAATATCAAATTATATTAATTTTATATAATGCCATGATATTAGTTAAATTTTTATGTAGTTCCTTCATAAATAACGACAGAATGCATTTTATTTATTTTCATTTCACATAAAATATATATGATTTCATACATGATTCAATCTATTTATATATTCTTAATATAACATGATTTTCTATAATAAAACACAACTCGTCTTTGATTCTTTCTTAATTTAAAAACCCACTCAAATCCATCCAGATTGTATAAGTGAATTTCATTTTCATTTAAACTTGCCTCTAATAAGATTATTATATTTATTTTATTTCTATATTTATAATATTGCCAAGGAAATAATCGAAATTTATTCTCATATTTCTAATATTTAATAATTAAATACCATAATTATTTGAGAAAATGAAACCTTATTTAGGTTTGATTAATAATCATTTAGAATATCAAAAACATAATAGATTTCCTTCAGTCAGTTCATAAGTGCATTTAAATCTTCCATGTTGTTAATTATCATGATTCTTCAGTTTTCATTTTTTCTCACCAGTATTGATTGGTTTTTTTTATCCAGACATATTTGTAAGAATATTCCTTTGCAACATTTTTAACCTTCCACAATAATTCTGTTTTAGATTTGGATAAATTCTCATTAATGAAAAACTCTAGTTTGATCCTCATTGTTGAAAATTTCAAAATGTTTCAAAGATTTTTTTATCTTTATATTTCTTTAACCATTCTTGCTTCGCTTTCAGGTTCAAATATTTTATGATTCAAATATTCTGGAATCTTTGTTGTTTATGCTTTTATATCTGTGAAATACATCAATGTATTTCCAATGATCTTCAATTTTTAAAGTAGAAGCCATTTTGTCTATTATTTCTTTTCAGTTTTCCTTTGGGTTTTCTTTCACACTGATTATTTCAATTGAGGATTTCCTTTGAATATTTTGCTAAGTAATCAATATGTTTTCTAAATAATCAATATATTATAAATAGAGAGAAAAAATCACAACCGAACAACAAATATGTCTTCGCAATTGTTCAGAATTCATGTTGATGTTGGCTCAATGTGCGAAGGCATATTTGTTGTTCGGTTGTGATTTTTTTCTCTCTATTTACGAATTATTTCGGATGTTAAATTTGCTTTTAATTAATCAATATGTTCTTCTATTTTTTTTTATTTTCTCTTTGTTTTCTTTGTTTTCAGACTCAAGTAAGTTGATTCTTTCTATTAGTTTATTTTGAGTCTCTTGTTTGGATTCTAATTTCTGTAAAATTTCTTCCTACTGTATATTAATAAAGTACATACAAAGTATAAAAAGTATAAAAAAACATAAAAAGATTTTGCGCACACACAATTTTTTGCAGAAGTAACCATAGAAAGCAATTTTGATGCTAGTGTTTTAACTATTAATTTACGTAAATAAGAAGCAAATAAAAATAACCACCCTTTTACCTTAAACATTAGTATTACACATTCAAAAAATAAAACAACATTTTCTCATGCCACGAAACATTGACTGTTAAAAAAGGTATTAAACGTGAACATTATGCAAATATTTAGCACATCAGTGTTGCAATACATTAGCCCCGCACATTAAAGTCACATAATATATTAACAGGAACAGGGATTATGAGGAGTTTTTGTTGTTATGGCGCCGAAAACGTGTGAACTCTCTGTAGCTACTTGTGAGAAGATTATATTTCTTCACAATTCTGGATTAAGTTATAACATTACATTTAAACTTTTCTAGTGTTCATTATGTAATTAAGAAGAAAGAGACTGGTTCGACAATAAATAAGCCGCGAACTGGGCGTCCAAGAAAGCTAGATACCAGGCAAAGAAGAGCCATCATAAAAGAATCTTCAAAATACCCTTTTCTAAGTGCTCGAGAATTGGCTGTTGATATCGCTTCAACGTCAGGGACAATAGTTACACCACAAAAATTAGAAATATTCTGCAAAATGCAAATATTCGAGAAAGAGCCCCTCGCAAAAAAACATTTATTAGTGAAACAAATAGGGTGAAAAGGAATTTGCAAAAGCTTATGTCAACAAACAACTGGAGTTTTCGAAAAATGTTATTTATTCCGATGAAATCAAGTTCAATATTTTGGCTCAGATGGTAAGAAAACTGTATGGTGAAAGTCAAATACTTCTCTTCAAAGTAAAAACTTGAAAGCAACTGTAAAACATGGTGGTGGTCATTTAATGATTTGGGGATGCATGTCTTTTAACGGAGTTGGTGAAATGGCCTTTATTGAAGGCAATATGAATGCCAAACAATATATTGATATATTGCGAGATAATTTATGTAATAGTGCTCTGAAATTAGGAATTCCTAATTCATTTTATTTCCAACAGGAAAACGATCCAAAGCACACTGCTGTACATTATGAGGTCATGGTTGCTATATAATGTTAAAAATCAATTGAAAACACCACCACAATCACCAGACCTCAATCCGATTGAAAATTTATGGCTTATTTTAAATTTCTAACAAATCAGAGCTTAAGCAAGCTCTTAGGGAAGAATGGCTACAAATCAGCAGCGAAACTTGTCACAAATTAATTGAATCAAAGCCCAGACGATTACAAGCTGTAATTAAAGCAAAGGGCATGCATACTAAATGTTTGCACTGTTTTTAACTGATAAATAGTTCCTATAATTCTATTCTGATTGCTATTGTGCAAATATTTTTTTGGCAGTACAAAATGTTACTTTTTATACTTTCATATTTTCAATTTTCTTTTTATACTTTCATATACTTATTAAGTCAGATATTACATATGTTTATTTGTTTTGTAAAAGGTTTTGTATTTTTCATGTTTAGGTGCTTTTGTATCTATTTATATGTATATATGTGTATCAACAAATTTACATGGTATGCAAATACTATTTTTGTTCACTGTACTTCATCAATCTTCTTGAGTTCAGTTAAAATGGTCTCTCCCAGATGTCTTGGAAGAGCGTCAGTTCCGTTGTCATCTTCTGCTGCATTGTCGCAAGGGCTTCTTATGATGTTTGAGAGTTCCTCATTTTCAGTCTTTGGTGACTCGTCTTCTTTCTCAATCACTTTTTCACAATTGCTGCTTTTCCATTTTTTCGTTTATGACAAAGTTTTAAATTGTAATTCAGCTGCATTTGTTATGCATTTATAATGCTGCTCTCCATTGCAGGACTGGCATCTCAGTTCCTCATTGAGTAGTTTTCTTTAACATGTAAGATAGTGTCACGTTGCTAGTTGGCAACAGGTGACGTTTATTATAGTGGAAATGAAGGTTTAATTAATTTAATATAATCTTAGCAATTTATGGTGTTTATTGTGTGATGTTTCATTTTTATATATTTATTACTTATTATTGTAATTTATCTAGATAATGTTTTGCTTATAATAAGAAGAGTGTTTAAATTTCTTAGTTCATTTTTATTGCAAAATTAACGCATTCTTTACTTGATTTCTTGGTGAATTAAGAATTGGTGTTTCTAACGGGAAGTTTCCGTGGGAAACAATTTCTCGAACTAACAGATGTCACGTGATTTTAATTTTCTGATCTGGTTTTCTCACGGGAATTGGAGAGAGGATTGTAATACACCGTCAGAGAAAGATGTAGTCATGTGATTATATTTATAGTGCCCCATTGGTTGCGAAAACCGAAACTTTATCTTTTTGGCGCGAAAGGTGTTTTTGAAAAAAAACGTGGTGTGTCAGAGAGTCAGGAGTTGGGATCGGACTGTCGAACCAACAGGAGTACAAAATGTAGTCTCCGGGTCTATCCGATACATACTTTGTTTTTTTTTAATTTTTAATTTTTGAACTTTGTGTTTTTGGATGAAGGAACAATGTCGGAGCAGAGAGAAGAGTGTGCGAAAATATGTGGTCGAAAACAGACGGTCCACGCTGAGATCCCGGGTGACGGAATTTTTACCCCATGACCGTACGCGAGTGTATGTGTGTGCGTCGATATAGGAAAAATGGCAAAAAGGGAGGAAAACTACAAGTGTTACCCAGAACAAGCTACGTGTTGAATTTGTAAGCCGAGACCGTGTGCGACAAATTCATCGGAGGGAAACGAATGATAAAATTGATGTTTCCACTCCAACGTAAGTGTTACTTCAAGCCAAGACCCACCAACTATCTTACACCGGCGGGAAGGACAGACCACAAGAGACCGAGCGCAAGAAGCACATTTGTAAGTAGAACAATTTTCTCCGGGGAACGAAAGTAAAAATAAGAACCGGAATTGCTGTAAAGCTTGGGTTGAAACTAACTTAAATTCTACTACCTGAGTAAAAGACAAAATGACCCACGTATATGGCAGGAAAGGGGCAAAGGTGAAGTCGGTAGCGTAATCTAAGTGAAAGACCTTATTTGCTTGAAAAAGTAAACAACCGTTGGGGAAAAATCAGCGGGTTGTCAGCTGATTCAGACAATAATCATTAAGTTGTGTGAAAATTTGACGCCGTAGAAAATAAAACTCTGTTCTTGTAGAGAAAGGCTCACCCTAATTCACACAAAGGTAAAGCCGTTGTTATCTCTAAGGGGAGAGACTGTTTTTGGAATAATAATTTTAATACGATTTATTTTGGGTTTAGCTAAAAGGTGTGTTTGAAGGAACTTTGCTTCACCAGTGTGAGAAGGAATAAATATTAAGACTGAATCGTGTTAGTGAAAAGCCATTCCGAAAGAAATAATGACTTTCGGGGGAGAAGATTAAATAGATAAGTTAAGAAAACTTGATAGTGAACTTACCTTATGCTAATTCTATTGTTAAAGGAATTAGTCATTTGTAATTTTGATAACTAAGTGTTTCTTCGTCATATTTTACTTACAATGTATTTTGGTGTTTTTTAACAGGCCTAGTTATTGTTCATGTGTTTTTTTTGGGGATGATACATGTGGGTTTTATTTGCAGGAATATAGGGGATAGGTTCATTGGACGGGAAAGGTGCACCTGAGGGAAGGGATAATGAGTGAAAACTGAAAAGAAAAAGGGGAGAAGTAAATCTAAAAGGAAATTGTATGAGTGTCAATTAATATATATCTTGAGTATTACATGTATTCATTTTGTCTATTTATATATATATTGTTAAAGAATCAAAAGAAGTAAATTTGATTGGTTATTAAGGAAAAGGGAAAATTAACAATGGTAAAAGGAGCAAGGAGAAGAGAAAGGAAATTAATAAATAGTTAGTGTGTTAATTATATCTTGGTTTTTGTGTTAATTATTTTGTTACATTTATCTATTTAATATTTTACAAGATTAATTTTAAAGGTTTTGATATTCGTTAATTATAATTTGATAGTCTTGTCATTTCATTTAAGAGGAAATAATCCTTAGCTTACATTTTAATCGGGTATTATCAAAGGTAATTTTAGTTTATTATTTTGGTTTTTGTTTAATGACACTATGGTATTGGCGGGTTGTTATAACGGGTGTGTTGTCATTCTTACTCATGGGCCCAGCGGGATGACGTCACCATACCCCGAAGTGTACCCGTCGCCGCCTTCCGCCGCATATATTATTTTTATCATCTTATTGCCCTATTTTATTTTTATATTAATTTAACGATGCGGAGAAGCGATGACTATTTTATACGTGTCAATAGGAAATGGTTAACTTGAAATAATCACTCATTTTAGATCCGTATCTTTAGTTCTACGTTCAAAGAATAATTTCTTAATCATTCAACTTCTCTCTTTGTGTTTCGATGTCTTTTTAACAATATTTAATGCATAGCGGTAACTCTCCAAGTTCACTCAGGTGAACGCATGCGCTGTTGAAGAAAAATTTGAAGTCATTATTTTTATTTAATGAAATAAATGTTTTATCTTCAACAAATAGAAAGGATATGATTGTGGAAATTCATTCACTGATTCAAGTATTAAATGCTAATTGTGAATTAACGGAACTATATTTGTGTGATATTTTTGTCTCTGATGATGAATTCATTGCATTAATGGATTGTTTATCAAAATCACAAACAATAAATACAATTTCAATTGATTTTACTTCACCAACAGAATATGTGGTTGATTTGTGTCAATTGTGCACCGATGGGAAGCAATGGAACTTTATTCGATTCAAACACATCCAAGTATTTGTATCAAAGCATTTGTATCTAATCTAACCATTCAAAAGTTGAGTTTAGTGAAATGTGTTCTAAGCAAAGAAGACACAATTAATGTCAATGGAGCCAAACACACAATGAAAATTAAAAACTTTATGACAAAATTAAAAACACATACAGTTTCAGTTTGCCAAATTACAAACCTTTTTCAATGCAAACTTGAATGACTTAGGTTTTGATTTTAGGTAAGGATTTCAATTGACTCCAATAAATAAACAGCATTTCATTTCACTTTTCACAAATATTAAACATAAATTGAATCTAAGTTTTTGGTTAAGATTAGATACAAAAGAATATTTGTAACAAATAGATTTCCTTTTTGAATTATTCGAAACAATCAACCAAAGTAAGCAACTGAGGTCTGCTCTAAAATTTGACAAGTTTGTTTTTTTCCCCTCAAAAAGAGCTTTTTATCTGGGGGAAATGACAGTATTCAGTACAATATACACACACAAATTGTTAATATGTATTTCGAAATTGAAGCCTTTTTTATTAAATGGCTCATTGGATGTTTTATTTATTTAAATTTAACAGTCCAAACAAAAAATATACTGTTTTGCTCTGGGAATTTCCTTTGTTTTGGGAATTCTTTTATGAAGTAATCCATTTAAGTTTAGTTCAGTTGAATCTACTTTGCAGTAGAGAGAATTTAAACTTCTTAAAATTGAAACCTAATGTTTTTTTTTTGCACATTAGTTAAGTGATTTATTATAATATAATAATATCCATTGTATTTGGTTACCATTAAATTTATTTTTCATGAGCAAATATCTGACTCTTCGTAATGTAATAATATATGATAACCAACTAATCAGTCACGATACTTCAGGATAAACATAATGTATTTCATAAATAATAATAAAAATAACGCTTCCACCAGCGAGGCATTACGTGAATACTGGTCGTCTCTATGGTTCAATTCCATCCCCCACAATGACAATGCACCGTGGATCCCAGAGGAACAACAACTCACTGAACACCTACTCTACATGTCCTTCCATGATATTACTCTCGCAGATATAGAGACAAAACTAAAACATGCACACAACTGGAAGGCTCCTGGTGCAGATGGCGTCCGGAGCTTCTGGATCAAGAGATTCACGTCGCTGGTGGGGAAGCTAGCTCTTACACTTACTGACATAATCCAACACCCAGAGCATATACATATTGTTTTAAGAAGAACGGCAGTCACAGGAATTCCCAGGGTTGTAAGGAGCGAGCGAGAAGAATAAACACTTCGACGTTGCGTAAATTGCTACAAGAAGGCATCTGACTCAGTCCCACATTACTGGCTCCTTAACACTCTTTATCTATACAAAATACTCCCCAAGATCACGGTATTCTTGGATGTCAGGATGAAGAGTTGGAACACAACACTAACTTGTACACATGCAACACTTCCATCACTATGGTCCCCATTTCCATTAGGAGAGGTTTATTCAAGAAGACTTCTCGAGTCCTCTTTGGTTCTGCCTCGCTTTGAATCCATTAAGCCACGTGCTATACAACACAAAACACGGCTATAGGCTTACCTCGGGCACTCTGGCACCATAGAAAATCACACACTTACTCTACATGGATGATATTAAACTGTATACCACAACAACACACAACTTACTAATCTACTACAATTCACCACACAGTTCGCCAAAGACACTGGAATGGAATTTGTAATCGACAAATGCCGGAAGCTACACATTGCTTGAATTTGGAAGGTTTTGAACTGGAGCGTGGGTTGGCCATTGAATCCACAGAAGAGGGAGAGACCTGTAAGTATCTGGGCTTCCAGCAAGTGAGTGACACAGACAACACAAACATCAAAACTACACTCAAGTGCTCGTGTTCACAACATTATCAAAACACAACTCAAGGGCAAAAATAACATTAAAGCCATCAACATTTTTGTTGTTCCCACACTAACATACTCCTGTAGTCACCGAACTCGAAGCACTGCAATACACAACACGCATTACATTCACGAAAACATGGACAACATGGATCTCCTGAATCTGCGATGGAAAGGATGACCATATTTCTCAAGGAAGGAGGCAGGGGACTAAGGCTAACAAACAAGCCTATCTCATTGATATTGCAGTGTCTTTGAGCAAGAACATGCATAAAACACTCACAGACAAGATCAGTAATTACACCGACTTAGCATCCGACCTCCAGAAGCAGGACTGAGTATGAGTTGTATCCATCGTTCTATCTGCTAATTGTTTGGTGCCTCACACAATGCCTCACACAATTGTTTGGTGCCTGACACACTGCACCACACTAGGACTTCACAAAAACACTTATGCACAACATGCAGAAGGCTGTGATGCTCAACACAACACGCATAGTCAGGAAATTCATGGACACAACCACACACCCTCATCCCTCATCCCCTTGTACTTCACATAACAAGTTACAAATTTGTTATATTATATATTATATTTTTTTTTATATTATCAATATTAATTGCACGTATTTTGGTGAAACTAAACGTAAAGTAAAAAAACGAATGAAAGAACACGAAACAGCTATACAGATAATTTACGATAGATTATTTATATGTTACATTTGCAAGTTATGATTTTATTGTTATCCAAAATTATTGCTACAATTAAATTTTAATTCCGAGCCTTGTTTTCCTTTTCATGTATTTATTTATTTAATATCATCTGACATTTAATACAAATTATCATAACTATAATGATAACAACAGTTATAGCATAATCAATTGTAATAATGATAATAATTAATAGTCATTATAATAATACTTTATGAAATTTATATAAATAAATTTTAAATTAAAAAAATCAAAATATAAATTACAATACTTACAATTTATATAATTAAATTTCGAATTAAATAAATCAAAATACGAATAGCAATGATATCAACAAGTTATAAAAATAAATTTAAAGCAAATAAATCGAAATATAAATAATAATAATGTTGGGAAGGACAGGAAACGGAAGTCGGGATGACTTCCGATGTTGTGAAAAACCAAGATGTCCGTAGGCAATCGAATATAAGTAGAACTAAGGCTTAAATATATATACAAATGAAATACTCTGCTGTCTTGTTATTCTTTAAACACATAAAAAACCAACAGATTATGTTCCCAGGCAACGTTGACACTGCGTCCTGAACTTTCTAGAAGGAAATTACTGGAAATACTTTTTATTTGTTTGATTAAAAGTCATAAGCCTATAAGCCTAACTCGGATTTGACGGATTAAAAATAATGCGTGGGCGTATGTAAATGGTATTAGAATTAAGCCGAAACTTTTAGAAGGAGATTCTAAATCTAAGAGAGCGATCGAAGACTGGGATATAGCTGATAAAAAAGCAAAAGCAGATTTAATTCTGACAATTAGTTCAAGAGAACTAAAGCAAATGACAGGATGTGCCACGTCACAGGAGATTTGGAGGAAGCTGAATCAGATCTATCAGTCGCAAGGACACGCTCGAAATTGACATGAAGACGAAAGAAATGAAGCACAAATACACTTCCACCCACCCTGAGAATGTAATCGACGGGAATCCGGAACAGCTGTTTCAACCTCATTAGGAATCATCAGCCGGATTTAACTTGGATCATTCCTAAAAAAACCAAACACCTGTTCGGGATTTCCATCGATGACATTGTCAGACGGGGTGGAAGCAGATACGTGTGCAATTACATTCGTCTTCATGTCAGTTATCTACATTTACTTCAATCAAGTATGTATAAATTGTTAAATTATATTTCTTAATTTCTTAAAGTTTTCAATGTTAGTTAAATTTTACTCATTATTGTCAAAGTAAATTGTTGTCATTGTTAACTTAATGTTTTTAAATGTCACTGAATGTGATAAGTTTCAATATTTCCCGAATATATCTTGAATGATCTTTTTATATGCGTAGTCTCTGGGTTCAGTGTTTAACTGCACAGGTTCAATTCCCGGCGGTGATCGAGGATTTTTCTACGATTATTTCTTCTCCAGTTGGACCCTAGGGTTCACTCAGCCCGCTCTCAAATGGGTACCGCGTTTCTTAGTCGGGGGAGAACCGCGATCGACCGTCGGACTGATCATCCGACCTCAACTAGTCCCGTAGGTCGAGAATCGCTGGTAGCCTAAGCC
>JAFIDM010084160.1:265517-278071 GCA_023159025.1 Thereuonema tuberculata
GAGTCTAATTCAATTCTCAAGTTAAGGTGACTGAGAAAATATTTAGTTTGTGCATTAAAGTCAACGAAAAGAAACGAAACTTTAGCAAGCGCTTTATGTAGTAATGATTAAGGAATCATTAAAAGTTTATGGAACGGAATAGTGAGTCAATTTAAGTAAGAAACTATTAACTAGTCACATTAGTGAAAAGCCATTCACAAGTACTAAGTGAACGTTAATGTTTCACACATTGACGTGTTCGAAGTGAACTGTAATTCAAGATTTGCATACAAGTGAAAAAGCTTTATATTATTAAAGTGAACTTTAATCCTATATTAGTTATAGCCAATGTGCGACTTTGCTAAACTCAACTATTATTACTGAAAAGTAAGCAACTATAAGTGTTTTATATAATAAAAAAAAAAAAAAAAATACCTTGCTCGCTTACTCTTTCCAGTTTATGGAACCCAAAATCCAAATTCTCCGTCTGTTTCTTGAAAGCGAATTAGAAGCTTAGAGCCAAGCGTTCCATCACATGACTTATGCTCCGGATTTGCATATGAATGTTTTTCAGAATTTGAAGAAGTTTGAAAAGTGTGTTATTATTTGTTATTAGCAAAAAGGAATACGATGTAACTTATATCGTAAGTATATAAACTTACAGTCTATATATATATATACTTATAGTATGTAGACATGTTGTTGTTCTAAATTTCTCAAACTGATTGTTATGGAAATAGGCTTGAGAAAGAGGAGACGAGTATTCTACTCAAAAATTTGCTTTTGAAAATAAATGTAAATTATACGTTTATTTTAAGTGATGTTAAAGATTATTTATAATGGATGGAACTTGTTTTTAAACCTTATATCCCGTAAATTTCGTTTTATTGCTTGACTCCTGGAACGGACAGTTATCTATGCAAATGCACGAAAGGATAAAAATTGCATTGACTTACTAGCCGGGTACCGTCTCCGGAACCCTTGCATATATAGCATTCAAAAAACAAACTTTATTTATTTAGCAAATCAATGTTGAAATCGTCGGAAAATATACGATTTTCCAGCCAGTGGCTTCTCCGGATAACTCAGATATTGCGTGTTGGTGCCACACCAAAAATTTAAAGCGAAAAATCACATTTTTGCATGTATCTTGCAAACGCAGAAACGTTTGTGAATGAGTGATGTATCGTTCGATAGAACTTTCAAATATCAACATTTTCTCAATATAATATTGTCTTCCAACTTTTATACTTTTCGTTTAAATTGAGAAAAAGTCAAAATTTGATCCTTTAAAAGGCGACGTCTTGGAAACCAAAAACTTTTTTCGAAAGATTCTTGTAGCATTTTGTTTGTCTTAAAAAGATCTACATTTTATCCATTTGCATGACCAATCTATCTCTTATAGTTTGGTCAAAAAAATTGGAAAAACTGAAAGTCTTATGACAGAATGACAGACAGATAACGTTTTTATAATATATAATACCGCCCAAAACAACAAAATTTTGCCAAATACTTGATGGTTATTTTTTTTAGATTGTATAAGAAAATGTCTTTTGCTAGTTCAAGAGTAAACATGCCCACCTCTCAGAGAGAAACGAACACGATAGATTTCTGTCCGTAAGAGTGGGCCTCACAATGAATCCCACTCCTCCGACTCATCATTAGATGATGCTCCCAAGAAAACCTGTGAACCGTCTCTCCATTTTGCTGTTAATTCGTTCATTCTTTTTGTTTCATTTACCAAAAGGACATCCACTTTTATTCTATCCATCTCCCCCAAAAGGAAGTCGACTCGGTAGTCCTGGGCCAGAGTCCGAGTGTTGAAAGATCCGATAGCCATTGTCGTGTATCTCATTGGTGGCCTGGTCACTACTGCGTGATTCTTAGCAGCCCTGACCCCATCTGTTTCTCCTGCGCCACCAGGTACAGGCAGACATGGGCCGCGCAGGACTCGGGGCCATGGTTTTAGTTGCGTTTGCATGTTGCTGTGGTCATAAAACACTTCTCCCGACCAAGGTTCTGAAGTGTTGTGTTCACCAGAGCTCCGTTTGCATCATCAGATCCGGACCATTAAATGGTCAAATCACCCTGATGCTCCAGGATGCACCACGGGGAGGAGGAGTTGGACTTTACACCCCGGGCCTGGACAGAATGAGGGTTGAGGATGTTAAATATGGAGGACCTGCACTGATCAAAGCTCTGGCTAACAGATACACATGGTACCTAATGAGAGGACAAGTCCCTAGTGAATGGAAAACTTCTAAAACAATACTACTATTTAAAAAGGGAGACAGAGAGGATGTGGGGAATTACCGCCCTATTAGTCTACTTTCTCACATTTACAAAATATTTACTCGAATAATCTTGAATAGAATCCAAACTATCCTAGAAGAAAACACCAGCCGAGAGCAAGCGGGATTTAGAAAAGGTTTCTCCACAATAGATCATATTCATGTTATAAATCAGTTAACTGAAAAATGTCGAGAGTATCGGATGCCCCTTTGCTTCCTTTTTATAGATTTCAGGAAGGCATTTGATACAATAAACCACAATGCAATCATTAATGCTTTACTTGAACAAAATATAGACCCAGTATACATTCAAATAATTAGGGTAATAAACAGAGATCAAACAACAAAAATAACACTTTTTGATCAGCCTGTACAGATTGACATAAATCGAGGAGTCCGACAGGGCGATGTTCTTTCACCAAACCTCTTCACAAGCACTCTGGAATATATTCTCAGAAAATCTGAATTGAGAGGAGGAATCAATATCGATGGTGAAACTCTCAAAATCCTCCTGTTCGCAGACGACGTTGTCTTGATCTCCTAAGACCCGAAGGAGCTGGAGGAAATAGCACAAGTAATCCATGAAAACTGCATTAAGATAGGACTTGAAATAAATATCGAGAAGACAAAATGGATTAAAAATTCTCAAACGAGTGACTATACATTGCATCTCGATGGCACCATTGTTGAATGTGTTGATACTTATAAATATCTTGGCCAAGTCATCACAATGACAAATGATCTCTCAGCAGAATTAGCTCAAAGAAAAAGATCAGCCTGGTTGTCTTACAACCGTCTCAGAACTTCCATCACAGATCAAAGGCTTGACATAAAAACTAGAGCAGATATTTTTAACAGCAATATTCTACCCTCGTTGTTGTATGGTTCTGAGACCTGGAACACAACAAAGAGAGAAGAGGAAGGCCTCAGGGTGACCCAGCGTGCGATAGAGAGAAAAATTTGTGGCGTGAGCAAACTGGATCATGTCGGAAATTTGAATTTGCGTGAAAGAACTGGCTTGAGGGATGTTGTCGAGCAGATATATAACAACAAGAGGAGATGGGCTGGACATGTGGCGAGATTGAAGGATGATAGATGGACTTACAGGATCACCAACTGGATACCTAGAACAAAGAGAAAACGTGGAAGACCACCGATAGGATGGGAGGATCCCTTGGTCAAGATGTTGGGAAGAACCTGGAGGAGGAAGGCACAGGACAGGGACTGTTGGAGGCATCTCTGAGACCTGCATCTGTGGAGAAATCCTAGATGAACTTACGGGTCCATCAAGGTATCAAGGTATAAGAAAATGGCAAAAAAGAATTTAACAAATTGTGAGGATCAAAGTTTTGGCAAAAAAATAAACAATAAATTAAGTGATTGATTGTTTATTATGAAAATACTTTTCTTAATCTACAACCAGATTTCGCTCTCTGGTTTTAAAGACATGAGAATCTTTGTTATTCAACACATGGATCCATATCGTATCCAACACGTTATTCAACGTAAAAGAACAGAACAAGTTTTCAGTGTTAATCAGCTTGCTTTCAATGCTGGTTTGTAAGAATGCCGTGTGAAAGATTGTACTTCATTTTCTTTTATAAGATGTGCATATTGTTCTATATTCGCTCGGTTTGATCATGTTATTGTATAATCTCATTATCACTTCGATAAATATAATAAATTTATCATTGAATTACAGTTAATGTAATATGTTTGATTTCTGATTTATTTGCGCCTGCAACACATTAACTTCTTTCTCGTTCTGAACACAGACATTTCTTGTAATAGAAAAGCAACAAAATTTTGTGATTGAGCTGAAACGTAAGCACGAGTAACTGTGCATGCGTGCATTTGAGAATATCAAGTAGACAGGGTGCTGTTTTAAGCATCTATAATAGAAAAACTATGGCAATTTTAAGCATGAATGACATAAACACATAAACATGAACACGTTAAACATGAATAACTACGCACGCGCGTATTTACCAATGAAAACACGGCAAGGTGACGTTTCAGAAACTTATTTTGAAAAAATAAGAAACAAATTGGTATTGTGTCCTGGGATGTCGGTGTGGAGGTTATTGGGCTCTACTCAACCAGAAAAGAATAATCTATTAGACAAAATGACCCCTTCAAACTAAAATTCAAGAAAATAACAACAATAATCAAATTTGCAATTTGCCTCAAAAGGTATTTGACCACAATGAAAAACGAAAAGAAAACTCTCTAAAACAAAATCAACAAATCCTGTTAAAAGTAGGGATAGACTTTTTTTCAAGGTCCCAGGATCTCACTTTGGCTCAAAAGGCTTCCATTTTTAACGTGATTATGTTTGTTGCTTTTCCTTTAGAGGGTTTTTCTTTTCTTTTCTTTACAAATACCTTATGAGGCAGAAATTGTGACGTATTTCAATTCCATCTTTGATTGTTGTTTTTATTTTCTGGCTTTTTAGTTTTGAGGCTCATTTTCTCCCTCATTAATAAAATGCCAGATTTGTTTTTCCTCTTTTAATGAAATGGAAGCGTTACAAACTTTTTCCTTCCTCTGGACGATAATGATTAACATGATAAGTCAATACTGAAGACTCCGTCTTAACAGTTAAGCTTGAGACCGGATCCAAGGCCGGTTGGTAAAATGTCCGGTTAAACCGAAAATACATTTAAATTAATTTTTAACTGAATTATCTACTGTTTAATTATATGAAAAAGGTCAATAAAAAAGACAAAGATTACATAATTTTACAAAAGAAAACTTCATATACTTACAGTACGTACAAGTTACAGTACGTGACACTCATAGAATTGTTGTCACAAGAACATATCACCATAACCAAAAACAACACTTTCTTTCATCCTAGATATAAGTTTAAGAAACAAACACACATATTTGCTAAAGTAATAAAAGAAAACTGTAGAGTACTGTACATTAACGGAGAAGAATTATTGAAACAAATCTGTGATTGTTTTGGCTTCTGATTTTGCATGGGTTTTTAAAGTCACAGTTCAGCAGATGGGAGATGGGTTCAGAGGGAGTCTACTTTAAACCAATAAAAAGAGAAATAAATACATAATATTCACAGAAGAAGTGATGGTAACATACGCATAGCCACTATTTCTACAAGATCACTTTTATACCGAATGTCCCAGAAGAAAAGATCAATAATGGTTAATAAATAAGATCAATAATAATTCCTATAAAAAAGTGAATTGTAATTGAAATAGATAATGTGTATTAAAACAAATTAAATATTATATAAATATAATGGATGTTGTTAATGGATAACAAATGGATATTAGATTAAATTAAATTCAATGTTTAATAGATATTAAATGGATGATGTGTATTTAAAAATAATATGCGAGAAATTCATGTGCACCCTACACGCGGCCGCTAAGAATTTTCTGAGCGCATAGTTGCGCAATAAAATAAAGGGTTAGTTTTTTTATTGCTTAGTTTAGCTTTTCGGGCTCCACATTGATTCCAACGTTTTCTCATAGAGGCCCGAGTACCGAGACCTGGTTGTGTACTGATAATTGCTCCTAGCTGATGATCGCCGTATTAGCGTGGAACAGCTGTACTAGGATGTCATTTAGTAAACAATTTGGTCTCACCCTTTATTTCCTTTACTAAATAACAGAAGAAATAATAGAAGTTTATTGATAGCTTCGTTCACTAATTTTATTTAATTTCCTTGATGACAGTGATAAGATTCACAAGACTCCAAAGGACATTCCTTGTGGTCCTTCGATGGTGAATCTACGGAAAGGAATCGAAACTTTTCTTTTTATTGAATTTATTTCATTGAAAACATGAGAAACTCCATAAAACTCTTTAAACAAATTTTTAGACTGATCGTATTGCGAATGTAAATAATGGTTTCTTATGACTGTGAATCAATAATTAAAAATCAAAAAAATAAAGAAATTGAATATTAGTTTCGTTGTATATGGTTTCAAAGACCGCACTTTATAAGTTTTCAAATTCATCAAAATTTATGAAATTGATCAACTTGAGATGAGATATTTTGTTATCGGATCATCCTTGCCTTTTGCGAGACCCTATGCAAATATACTATGAGGGCTTTTTTCAAAATATACTGCGATTCCTATATTTCCAAAATTCAGGGTAATTTAATTTCTATTTCCAAGTTGTTAATTTGCCAAAAATGTTGGATTTTTACGCATTTATTATTCTTTTATTTCATTTTAATGTAATGGGAGACACTCAAAATGTTCATGATCCGGGACAAGGGCCTCCCTCATCCAGTCCTACTGGTGGCCCTGTCCTATATCGCAAATGTTTCGTTGCAAGTTGGAAGTAAACAAGACTTAATCATCCTCTGATCTCTGAAGTGGAGGAAATCCTTTAGAAGGGAAGACGGAAGTAACCTTAAGAAACAGGGAAGAAGGAAACAATTCTTAGAATCAGAGAAAGCGGAAGCAACGATCGTTCAAATTAGCACTGAAACAGTCTCATCTCTCTCTTACTATTTCTTAACAATTATAGGATTAATGTACACTCACTTCCAAACGTTAAGCACGGAGATGAAAAATGTTAATTTCCGTAAGAGATCTGAATTAAAGATGCTGAAATTTGCTGCGAAGATAGTAGGAAGTATGCAAATTATATAGCCAATCACGGTTTCGTGTCGAGAAATATGCAAAACAGGCAGTTGTATAAGAAGCCTGCATTGTGAAGGGTGACAGGAGCTGCATGTAAGTCCAGATGAAAGGTGTTTAGAACATTCGTACGATTTGTTTTCAAGCTAGACGAGTTTCTATGGCTTCCAGAAGACGAATGGAAGATTCTGAGCTGGGTTTAGATCTGATGAATATACCAATCATTTTGAACAGCTAAAGCTAGTAGTAATCCTATTGTAGATAAATTTACTTGTCGGAGCATGTCATACTTTAATCAATTCCTAATCTTTGTACACAATCATTTACTACAAGCCTTGCTTTAAACTTGTTTAACTTGAAGGTTGGAATTCGTTAATCCTAAATACCTAATTAGTATTCAATAGTGTTTAGGTATAATTGTAGGAGTCCAAGTATAATGTTCGTGTTTATATTCCTTCACTCTTCTTTAACAGCTGTTTTCCATTGGTCACTGTACATCCCATTTATAGCTTCTTTAAAGTTCCTTGGTTCTTTGACTTGGCAACAATATGTCTTACGTTCTTGATTTTCCTTGGTATATTTCTACCTCTTAGATGCATAGAATCATCTTTGTTCAGATTCGTTTGATTCTAAATCCCCCTTAATATTGTTGTCTTAGAATCATCTTGATCACTTTCACTTTGTTTACTTTGAGTGGTTAAAGCCTTTGTTTTAATCTTTATTTTCATTTAATTGAGATCTTTCTATGTTTTCATCAGATGATGAACTCATTCACGTACTTTCTGTTAAACTTATTTGCTTTGATTATTCTTCAGGTTTTATTGTCCTAAAATTTAGCGAAGATGATCCTTTTAAGCTCTCACGAAAAACGCTTATATTCCGCCTTCAAGAACATTGTTGGTCCATCACAAAACATGATACTACTTACTTAACAGCTATCCATGTTCATTTGACTTGACATGAAATTCACTTCAATAAGCCCCTTGTACTCACCGAGTCATCCAATCCTTTGCAAAAACCAATCATTCAAACTAAGGTTGCTCACAATGAGATATTGTCAATCCCAACCATTCGACAGTACGGATTAAAGCAGACACTTAATCAAAAATGCAGCAGTTATGTCAAAAAAGAAAAATATATTTTTCTTCTTCCATTTTTTTTAAGACAGTTTCCATTTTTCTATTTTAATTTAATAGGGTTTTTTTCTGTTCCTTTGTCTCCTCTTTCTTTTTTTATCTCCTTGCAGAATACGATTGGTTCTGTCTTGTGCTTCGCAATTGGCCTCTTCCAACACGATTATTCGGAGACTCTTTCATATTCAAATTCTTTTATTTTGTTCTTAACCGCCCGATGAAAATGAATAACTTCAAGTCCTGGAAACCGATTGTATTTTATTTTATAAATAACATTGTTTTGCATATAATTTAAACTGTGGGATGGCTTATTTAAACTACTAAATTTCAAGACGCACGTTAAAAACTTCTTCAACGTTCAGTATCATGACGTTATTTAGAACCCTTTCTTAGTCATTCTAAGAGATAGTTTAACAACTGAAAGGTATCAGAACGCTGTACTGAGCCACATACAAGCAATGGTGCAGACAATTTTCGCTGATGCCTTTTCCTGATTCTAGAAAGATAATGTTCCCATCAACGCTGGAAAATGTATCACAAGTTTGGTTTGACGAGCACGAGGACCAAATAAAACAACTTTCCTCATGTCCTCAGTCACTGCACCTAAATGTTACGATCTTGTATGGGAATTAATAGTGCTGAAGATGAGAGCACAATTTTCTCCACTTCCTGCAGTTGCGATTCAATCATTTCAGTTGGCCTCCCACTATAAACGCATTAACTCTGAGAATTACAACCAAAACGTTGAAGACTTTAGTTTGAATTTTACAGGAGTATACAAAAAGACCACTATCTTATTTCAGACAGTATGCTTTTATTCCAGTTCGACATCGGGTGTGGAAAATCTCACTGTGGACTAACTCCAAATAAAGAAAGAAATTAAAAATGGTTGATCACATGTATTTATTTTCTTCACTCTTCATGCTAACACCTTTACTCATTTTTATTCTTAAGGCGCTTTTATAATTTGAAATTAAGTATTGTTTGATTCAATGAATTCAAAGCCTTTAATAGAGAAAAAGTATGAATTGCAACGAGTCCATTGGATTCCCTGGATGGGATACAATAGTGGCTATAATAAACAAATTCTTTCAGTGATTTTCATTTTGGAATTTCCTTCAAATAGATTTCATAGGAAACTACAGCGTTACGATAACTAAATTTACAACTTCTTTTTTAAATTTTAAAGATCATTTAAAAATCTTGAAAATCTTCCTTTCAGGGTTCATATTGAGCAATGTAGATATTGAATTGGCTTGAAACGCATATTGTGAGTTCTACTAAATATGAGTAAATGTTTGTTTCCAATGCATTGACATGCTCTGATAAATTAAATGTTATCTTTGTTTTTAAGAATTAAATTTAGTTATGAAGTAAATATAGCCAAGAATAAACAAATATTTCGAGATTTCAAATCAACAATGTGGGATTCATTTTTTTTTTTTTTGGTGAAAAAACCCAAAATACATCAAAATATAATTACAAAATATGATAAATACTTCAGTGTTCATTGTTATTTTAAAAATAAGAAAGCATATAAAATATTGAAGCCAAAGAATATTTGATATAAAATATAATGTAAATAAAACATATTATATTTCAGTACTATTTAATATAATAGAAGCGTGTTCAGACATTCAAAATGGAGTTCTGATTGCCTCTAGCTGTTCAACCTAAAAAAAAAGAAATGTTCAACGCGGTTACAAACAAAATGCTATGTTTTTAAAAGGGTCAATTTTACCTTTTGAGTCAAGGTGACAAGATAAATATCTGATCTCACCGATTTGTTTTAAATTCTCGTAATAAGTCTGAAACAGTACTGCCGGCTTTTCATTCGCAAATGCGCTCTTGCTCAGTTATTCATATTTTATGTTTCGTCAAAATTATCATTGGTTTTTTTAGTACAGATGCCTAAAACAGCACTCTGTCTACTCTATATTTGAAAATCCACACATGCTCAGTTAGTCGTGTTTGCCAGGAAAACGACAATAAAAACAGAAGTATAGGGAGCAGAGTCGTGACACCTCTCTATTATTTTATGCTGTGTACTTATCTACAAATATCGGTTTATTTGCTACCTGTGACCGCCATTTTGCTCATTGCTCCCGTAACACTGGCAACGGAGAAATTTTTCTCTCACTCCGCTAGGTAGACGATGCGAGCGGTGATTCATTTCTGGATTTCCGGTGAGCGGCAGCAAAGGAGCGATTAATGTCATTGCTCACTTATTGAAGATGCGGACTGTGGTGTTAAAATAAAAAAATTATATACTCCGATGGATTGTGAATGAGTCAAAAAAGCTACACCGAAGAGAATACTAGTATAGTAATTGAATGGAGAATAGTGCAACAGTGAAGAGACAACGTTCGAAAGGATAAAGGCTTGTTCGCACTATAGCGTCAGCGTTGTGTTTGCGTAAAAGTCGTGTAACCGTCAGCGGCAAAATCAGAGCGCACTTTAACGTTAACTTGCGTTCGCAAGTTAACGGCAAGCGGAAACTGCTTATATTGTGATTTAGATATGTTGCCTATTCATTGGAAAAGTACCATTTTCCTAGCGTTATTTTAATTTATGAGTATTTTTTTTGTGTAATTTATTTTGCTTTACTGCATCTGTTTTATTTCAACCACGTTTCCATAATATTTTTTTTGCATTATATTTACTATATGAATACGTACATTGAAAACCCTGTTTCATACTTTGTACTTTTCATGTTTCCATATTTTGCTGAGGGATTATAATTACTTCTCTGGAGAACCCTGTTATTTTGTTTTCTATTTTAAATTCATTGTACTTGTCAACAAATATTTATTGAGTAGAATAAAAAAATATGAAATTGAATTGCAGAAAATTGACTGCCAATAATTTATTGTATTCAAGGTAAATAACACATCACCTACTAACAGAAGCTTACTGACCCTACAACTGTAATCTTTTAAGAGACAATATAAAAGCACATATGAATTATGAAGATAATGAATCTAAGTAACTTCAGTTCTTTATTGTAATGAGAATCAACCAAACATAATAATGCTTATTTTTTTTTTTTTTTTTATCAGAAATCATAATAAAGAAACTTATAAGATTCCAAAACAATTTCTGCACTTCAATCATATAAACCAAAACTTTAGTGAAATTTCTTCTTTTTTTTTTGTAATGTAACACCCAATATCAAACAACATAGCAGTCATATATAAAAAAGAAAACATTAGCAAATGTTTATGGGAATTTAAGAAAAATTAGAAACAAATATATTTAGTGAAGCAGTAAATTCATTCAGGAGGGATACTGAAACCACATATTCATGTTGTGCTTTATCATTGGAACAGTAAAATTTTCCTAGCCTTATTTTAATTTATGATTTTAGTCACTTGTTCACTTAGGCTACTGATATTATTTATGAAAATTTATCATACTTTTCTTAGGGATTGGAGTACTTCAGTATTATGCAGTGGCTGATCACAATTCTGTTATGACATACTAACCTTCATCTTTTAATAAATTCATGCAACATTCGAAATTGTAATGTATATTTTGTTTAAAAACCTACATTTATGAATATTTACAAGCGATTATTTCTTTCATAAAGAAGTATATGAAACAAAAAAACGTTGTACAGATATTAAAAACAAATTTTGTCAAAAAAAAACTACTGGAGACGAACGACGCGACGGTCAAATGGACGGCGATCACAATTGCCAATATTCCGTTTTCCCGGCAAAATTTGTATCAATGCTCTCGGATTGGCTGTTGCTTAACACACACACTCCGATTGGCTAACGCTACCTTTGATGTTGATTTACATGCTACATCTCTTTACAAAGGTGAGATCTGCACATTCTGACGCATAGCATTAATTTATTTCAGTAAAAATATTGTTTATTTTCGAAAATTAATCTCCTCAATGTGATATTTAATTCGTAATAACCTTCGATCCCAACGAAGCGGTGAAGAAAATGGCGTCAGAGAACTTGCTTTCGATCTTCAAAAGTTGTAGGAATACGTCAGTGCTCTGTGATTGGATGTTGCTCACACACAAGATCTGATTGGCTGGCTTTACGTCGGAGGAGACGCAGATGTTCGCTGATTTCAAGATATAAGTTTGGCCTTAAACTGAGACGCAAAAGCAATTATCTTACATAAACTTAACGTTTGACGCAGCAAAACGCTATAGTGCGAACAAGCCTTAAAAGGCGATGGAAGTAGAGCCGTGTGTAGGATTCGAGTCTTGGATGTTGATATCATAGGAAGGTAAAAAGAACTTTAGGTAATTTACGGAACATTTAAAGAAACTTTAAACGATTAGATTAAAGGAAACTTAATTAGAAGATTAAATTTATTTCAAGAAGATAGTGTTTGTTAGAAAGGGAAAATGTAACAGAAATGAATAGAGAAATTTAATTGTAATCCAAGCTTGATATTCATTATATGCTTAAAAATACAGAAGCTTATTTAAGTCTAATCCAGGTTGTGTTTAATTTTATTCTGGACTAAATGTGCTTCAAATTAGAAAAACTTTTACGTGCACT
>JAFIDM010084160.1:278171-290004 GCA_023159025.1 Thereuonema tuberculata
AACGATGAAAGTCCGTTCCCAATTCCTTCCGATAATTGAATCAGAAAAGCAATTCATTTATTCAGGTTCTGTTCTTATTTTTGTATTTGGTACCGAGAATACTATGCAGACGTTCAGGATGACTTTTGGAATGGACGATGTTCGGATGTCGTACTATCTACAAGTCTAGCTATGAATCATGGACAATTCTCCACGATTGCTTCGCAATAAAGGTAAAGGATTTTTTTCCTTTTATATCTTCGCAGAAGAACCTTAAATACAAGGACAGTACCAATTTAGTGTAAACGCATCTTCTATTATTAGTCAGCCTTCCAAGATGGAAGATAAGGGATGGGAATAGCAGTTAAAGTAAATACCTTGACCTATAAAGATTAATGTATTTAAAAGAGAATATATCCAGTTGATTTAATTGAAATCAAGTCTTCGTTTTATTGATCTTATTTTTAAAGTATATTTTGTTTACTGCAAGATATTCACAATCTAGTTTAAGGAAGTTTACTCTTAATTGATATTACAAGTATGAGCATATAACACCTAATAAGTTTTATAGAATTTCGTTTACTCAATATAATGGGGGAAAATGACTAAACAAAAAGAATATGACGCTTGAGAAACTGATTAAAACATTCTTTTATTTGTATCTTGGTTTAATTATAAATACTAAATCAAAAGATGCCAGTTCCCCTTCAATCCATAATTGTACAATTTTGAAGACTAGCATTGTCCAATCATAACCCATATTCCCTTCTGTCAAAGTGAATTTATTTCATGTTTCAATTAACTTTAGAATATCTTCATTACTAATCTGTCTCTTTTGTATTTCTCTGCAATTGAGATCTTTCGTTGTTTGAGTTTATGTTTTTATTTAGTCATGGAATGTTTCGCATTGAAAGGTATTGATATTTCTGCATCAGTATTAAAATGAAAACAAAAAGCAACTATAATCATTTCTATTCTTTATTCTTTTTTGTCTCGTATTTTCAATTCAAAATCTGTGGTATCCTATTAACTTCAAGTAGTTTTCTTTAACGGCAAAATTTAAAATGTGTAAGAATGTTAGAAAGAAAAATAAAGATAAAAACGCACAATGACTAAATATCCATGTTAAAATATTTTACGTATGCTTTATGAATTAAAAATAATTTGTTTAGTCCGACACACCAGACTAGAATAAAAATGTTTTATACAAATTAAAAAAAAAATACATTTAAAAACTACCGGTTTCGCCTCGTCACGAGGCTTTGTCAAATTGAAACAACCAAACAAATTATACATACGTTACACCGAATCCATGAAATTGCCTATTGTGTGAAATCGGCAAAAAATTGCCGAATTCATGAAAAGTGCAAGCCCGTTGCTTTATTCATGAAATGGGCAAGTTACTTGCCGAATGCGTGCATTGGGCAGGATATGGAATACTTAAATTATCATTTTTATTTTGTTTTATCACAAATTATTTTTAATGCTTTGTAATTAATTAATTAAGCAATTTATTTACTGTCACAAAATTATTGTTCCACGTATCTATTTAGTCCTATTTTAAAGATTTATATAAGTTTCACTTCGATCGGCGGGGTGAACCGAAATTTCTAGATCGTCTTTTCCATTGCAAACACGTGGTACCGTGTTTGAAATTAAATTATAGAATTTAATTTTATAGTTCATATTACAGTAAAACCCCGATTATCCGAGCCCTGATTATCCGAGTTTCCGCTTTAACCGAGCTATCAATTATTTCGACACAAACAATCCTAGGTTATCCTTAAAAAAATGCCGAAACATTGCTGCAGAAAAACGCAAAAGTAAAGTAAAACAAAAAAGCAATTAAAGACTTTTTTAATTAAAAGAACTCTTTCAATATGAATTGTATGTTGTGTATCTGTATAACTTTTGTATTTGTTAAAATTTAGCCTACATTTAAATCTATACGATTTATTCTATTTACAATTTTCGGTTTAACAGAGTTTTTCGGTTATCCGAGTTAGTCTTGGTCCACATTAACTCGGATAATCGGGACTCTACTGTATATAGAGTATTGTGTTGAAACAAACAAGCGAAGCAACTAAACAACTAGTGCACTTGCGCAGTGCAGTGCGCCGGTGCACATGCGAACATAACATATTGAAAATCGACCATTGCCATACGATGACTACGCATGATGCAAATCGTGAAAATACCTTTTAATGAAATTAATACATCATTGCAGCGAATTTGATTTAGAAATGTTCAGGTAAATTTAAAATCAAATTGATACGATAATTAATCAAGAAACAAGCAAATTGCATTTTTTTCTTGCATGATGAGAGATAATATGCAAATAAAGACAGTTATGCGATTCTAGTTAAAACAATGAGACATGAAGCTGGTCAGGAAGAACGTGCAAACAATACCCAAAAGCTTGAACTGAGTGCTTGGATTTTTTGAATTGTTTTTAGAAACAGAATGATCTGAGACGCCCTATCGAAAGGGTCAACCATTTTTCCCTAAGCTGATAAATTCTGATATATTTATTGTTCGTTTTGAGGCAATAATTTTAAATGTAAAACCAAGTTATAATTTCGTGAGAAATAAATCATTTAAAGCGAAAACTGATCACGATGCTAGAAGATTGAAGATTATCGGACGTGAAGATTGAAGTATAGGACTAAATGAAGACTCGCCACTGGATAACTCAACGCAGTCTTCGACTCACGTTTGGATTTTAAAAGGAAATTCTCAAGATGGAAATAAATAGCCAAAGTACGGTGCATCATCGGGAGAATTTCGGACAATTAATAGTGAACGAGTACTGTAAGTAGAATTTATTTTTTCTTCATTTTTCCGACCGAGGCATCGATGCGGAAATCATACGAGGATCTCTACTAGAACATCAATGTATTATAAATAGTGAATGATTAGACTATATTTAATACATAAGGGGAATGTGGACAAGAGCCCTAATTCATACAGAAGTTAATTTCCGTGGGAAATTTTATCAGAAGGTGAAAAGTCAATTATTTACCAGAGGGTGAAAAGCCGGGCGGACGTAGGACTATTTCGAAGATCAGAATAGGGATAGCTACTTCGTATAGGAAATACGAAGTGAGATAGCAAAGCTTAAATTATATAAAATAAGTAGTTAGTGGATCATCTAGTTAAAATATTATTGATTGTTAGACCAGGATTAAAGAACTTTATTTTCGTAATTTTAAACATGAATCAAGAAGCAGAAGATTAATATCTGAACTTTGAAAATATATCTATAAATGAACTCTTAGATTATATCTATTGATT
Organism: Thereuonema tuberculata; assembly: GCA_023159025.1. Classification (NCBI taxonomy): domain Eukaryota; kingdom Metazoa; phylum Arthropoda; class Chilopoda; order Scutigeromorpha; family Scutigeridae; genus Thereuonema; species Thereuonema tuberculata. Next base: position 281,445 of record JAFIDM010084160.1, read on the forward strand.
AATATGAGATAGATATTGAACTTTAGAACTCCTATTGCAGTGACATAATATAGGATCTTGGATTGAGTTTCTTTTCTGGAAGAAGAATCTTTTATGTAATTAAATCAAAACTTAAAAACCATATTAAATGATGTTGATTATGGCATATGGGCTCTGTTTCTATTTGGTGCATTTTAGTTGTAACGACTTAATTACGTCAAGATAATATTATACTTTATTGTAATTTATAACAATCATCATAATATGTAAATGTAAACGTCAAGACAAACCGTTTGTAAACGGTTGTTGCAAAAAACATCACTGGAGCGTCACTGTTTACTTTGCTCAATACATGGAAAAAGCAAAGGAAATTTATGTCGAATGCACGCATTCGGCAGCTAACTTGCCCATTTGATGAATAACGCAATGGGCTTGCACTTTTCATGAATTCGGCAATTTTTTGTCGATTTCACGCAATACGCAATTTCACGGATTCGGTGTAACATGTTTCCAACAAGCAAAACTCCAAGCTGACCCTTAGAGATTTCAATCAATCACTTCCAATTTAGAATAGTATAAAATCTATATAAAACCCACTAGTGTTTGTTTCTGGAGAGATCTGTTTGTTTGGTTGTCTTGAAACAACGTTGTCTGTTCTCAACGAGTCTTTACCAAATGTGACATAGAGGTTCATATGCATCCCAGAATAATGCATCGACAACGAAAACATCGATCAGGACTAAGGGGTGCAAACTGATGAAATGCAAACATTCTTGATAAGTACCCATATATCTGAAACCGCTTGATTTGCAAAACACAAAATTTCAAATTTGTTCTTTGTCAAAAGATAAGTTTACGTATTTGACGAATTTTTGATAAAAGGGATATAAAAGGGAAGAGGGAGGAGGGGCTTTCCTTTAGGTTTGGTGTATCTCCGAAACGCTCGAGTTGCAGATATGAAATTTGACATGAGTATTCTTAATTCGAAGTTTAAGTTTTATTTTACTTTATTTGGAGATTTAGTTTTAGTTGGAGATTTAGTTTTAGGAACAGGGAGAGGTATACTCCCTTCCTAAAGAGTAATTTTAGAAAACATCTTGTAAAAGTCTCTGAAATGGGACGAAATATTGATGTCTGGTGTATCATAGTGTTATAGAAGTTTATAGTATTAATTAAAGTAATTTTGACATTAATGTCTTTGAAGAAATGCAGCCTATTGGTTAAGGAGAGTTTTTAATATACAGTCAAGAATCTATCGAAGTTGAAAGAATCTTCAAGGTTAAGGTAGGAAAAGATGAATATAAAAAGGATTTATAAAAAGAGTGATTTATCTTCGTGCTTACAAAGATAGCGGAAGCAAGGAGGAGTGAAGGACTTAAGATCATAGAAAAAATGGCGAATGTTTGTGTAAAGAAAGACAGTTTTAAAATGCTTTAATTTTGAAGATTTGATAAAGACATTTATAAATAAAATTAATAAATCAATTAATAAATATAATAATAACGAATGATATTTATCAAATCAAACTCAAAATTTCCTAAAATTTAAAGATTTAATAATTGTTTAATTAAATTTAAAATTTAATTTAATGTTAAACATATAAATGACATCAGACTCCATATAATACTTCTTCATTTAGATATAATGAATTTTTTGACGAATTTTTGATAAAGGGGATATAAATGGGAAAGGGAGGAGGGGCTTTTCTTCAGGTTTTGTGTATCTCCGAAACACTCGAGTTGCAAATATGAAATTTGACATGAGTATTCTTAATTCTAAGTTTAAGTTTTATTTTACTTGATGTAATTTACTTTTTTTTTTGAAGAAACAAACAGTTTTTTTATGTTACGTATGCAAGGCTTCAGGAGCGAAGCGACGGTAACAGGTCTATAACCTAATTTGTAACTAATACGTGCCTTTCTTACCAACTGGAAAAGTTTCAAAATGATCACACAATTACAATTTCTTAATAAATAAAATTTCTTAATTTCTTAATAAAATTAATAAATCAATGAATAGATAAAATAATAACGGATGACATTTATCAAATCAAACTCAAAACTTCTTAAAATTAAAGGATTTAATAATTATTTAAATAAATTTAAAATTTAATTTAATGTAATTGTTGATCATTTATTATAATTTCACCTTGCTACATGGCAAGCCTAATTCCATTGGAGCATTGATGATAGTAGGAGACACTCGGGTTTGTTTTCTCACTCATACATTTCTTTTGCTTCTTGTCGCATGATTCCTAAAATATCATCTTTCCATGTTTATTTGAGTTCTCGATAGTCTCTGAATGGCTTTTCTGACCATGTCTCCCCTCCCACTGTTAGAGCTGATAAGATACATTGGTTAAAGGTTTTTCTTTTTAAGCATAGTGGCATTGCTCTTTTCAATATTACGGTATTTCTGGCATAGGCCTTCCATGCATGTTTTATTTTACGATTAGTTTCCGGTATCATGCTTCTATCCAGACTAATTTCTTGTTCAAGATAAACATAGTTGCTAACCTCCTCTAATTCAGAATTACCAACTTTAATTGGTTGTTTATTAATAAGCCTATTAAACATAATCTTTATTTTCCTTGAGTTTAGATATAATCTAACTTTGAAACTTTCATTGGCAATTTTTTGTATCATCGATTGCAATTCAGTAGCATCTTTAGCTAGGACAACTATATCATCTGCACACCGAAGGTGGTTGAAATAGTCACCATTGATATTGATGCCTCTTTTTTCCTAGTCTACTTTTTAAAACACTTCCTGAAGTACACCTTGAAACATATTTACATATTTAGGTTTCATTACTCTGTAATTATAAAGGCTGTGTATTAGGTTTGTTAAATCTGCTATACCGACTTTTTCGTAAATGGTCAATATACTGTACATTAATTAATAATAATAAACTTAGAGTATTAAAATGGTATTTTATCATCAGAACGTAATCATCAGACTATTTCAGGTGATTGAACATAAAGTATATTTATTTAATTACAATTTCTATGCAAGAAAACTTTCCTAAATTGATATGAAAGTAAATATATAATAAACAATGCATTTGATAAATTTAAGAAAAAAGGTTATAAATACAACAAATTACATATGATATAACTTAAAACTAAAGACTATATAAAACTAAGACTAACTGAATGTAATAAATAAGCTGTCCTTTATTTTACAAACTTTTCCTGATTTTATTTACAAATGCTTTGCTATAAATATATATATTAATATATATATAAACTCTACTATGGTAAATCTACGAGAAATTTCATTAATTACAGAAACATAGAAGATTTCTTTAATGAATGTATTTACAAACTTAGCACTTAATTGGTCACAAAACATACAGTATATATTTATTATTACTATAATATTATAAGGTTTTTGTAATGAAGTCAGAGTAAACGATTTTACTGTCTTTTACTCCACAGCCATAATAACTGCTAAAACATTTTAAAATGTCTTTCGTTATTTCACTTTTAAATAAACATCATAAATAAATACATGAGAGAAACTTCTCTTTGAATATAGTAGGTTTCAATTGTTTTATTTACAATTTAATTACTTAATAAGAATGGATACTATTTTACAATTTCAATTTATATTTATTGTTTATTCTTGAACAAAAACTGATCTTTCTAATACAGCAGGAGAAGTAGAACTGTAATGAAGTATTTCTCCAAATTAAAGTTCTTAATAGAATCATTGCTTAGTAATAGACTATAGATCGACAGATGGTTCTTGATAATCACGTTTGCACGAGAATAACGAAAAACGCGAGATCTGGCCATTAGCCTCTTCAGCAGGTCTCAAGGAATGTAGTATTTTGAATGTCTATCACTAGGAAAATGTTAGAGAAAAAATGTTAAAGTTGGATTTTTACCTTCAGCGTAGAGACGATGGATGCAGCGGCGAATAAGGCATCGGTCAAAATCATCTACATCAGTAATGGGGCTTGCTCGTGGCCGCTTCTTTCCCGCAGTCGATAAACATCCTTTCTCGCCATTTTGTGAGAAGACATGGATAGAGGCTATTCTCGCGTCAATCATGTGAAATCGCGAAAATTCGGGATCATCAAGATACGTCTGTCGGCCTATATTTCTAATAGAATTTATTGAATTATTTCAAAACATATTTAAACTTTATTTCTGAATGATTGGGATAATTATTGAATAATAACGGGTTTCATGTAATTTACAATATCTACAAATATAAAGTAAAAACTTATAAATAGCAAAAAGGAAATTCAAAATTCATAGGCATTTCATTTCAAATATAACATTTCGTAATATTTGAGCAGAAACGTTTTAACGTTAAAAATTACAGTAGATGGAAGATTCAGTATCATGATATTTAAAAAAAAAATCTTTCCTTAATAATTCTTTGTAATATTGTTACTCATTTGATGAATGAAATGAAAATTGTTTTTAATCGATTTCAGTTTATTTATTTGCTTTTCATTCTCTTCGGAATAATTCAGGTTCACTTTGATTTTGGTAATAATGCCTATACTATACAAAAACCAAAACAAATTATTAAGGTCACATCAGTAAAATTTATTTTAAAAGTGGAATTTATCGTTTTTTTAAAAATTGAAATTAAAAACTCACATGCTTAAAATATTTTAAGAAATCGAAGCTTTCGGAAAGAACAGGGAGCCTATGTTGATAGGTTGACAAAGGCTTCGTGTTGGAGCCAAAAAGCTTGTCTATTGGTTTTTTAAAATGTTTTAAATGTGTGTTTTTAATGTCAATTTTTTTTTAATAGAGGACTTCATTTAACATACGCTATAAGAATATTTAAATTTATTCTTAATCAATTCTTTATCATTAAAATTTTTATTCACAAATGTTCGGATGACTTCACGAAGTTGGTAAAAGGGACGTAGCAATTTAGTAACGGAATAATCACTACTGGTATTTCAGCGATATCTATTGTTGAAAAACTGAACTATAATAAACTGTTGTTGCGTGAATATAAAGAGAATGGAGTGTTAGTATGATTCTTTATGTTTTTATCATAAATTTAAACTTCAGATTAATTTGTAAAGTATAAATTTCACTTATCAATTTCTGTGTTGTATTCATTTGTGAATGATTACTGTCACGTGAACTTCCAGGAATGTTGAAAGTATTTCTTATCTGGAAAACTTTGTTTGATGCCTGCAAGTGAAGGTAGCAATTATTCTTTTATCTGCTGATTTCTTCTGGATTACAAAATTATAAATACGAGGTGTTTCGAAAAAGTGTGGTGAATATTATAAGAAAAACAACAGAACAGAAGATACATAGAAATTAGCTTTATTGGCCTTTAAAGTATTCTCCATCATACACAACACAATTTTCACAACGTTCGTAAAGCTTCTGACAACTGTTATTTACGTAATGGAAACATATTATCCATCTTATATTGAAAAAGAAAAAAATGGTTCTATCTAATACAAAGTGACGTACGAGTGATATCTTTGAATGATCAGCGGCGAAAGCAGAGATTTAATTAACTGAAATTTATAAAAAAAACTAAAATTACAGTAAACGAAACTTTTTTACCACTGCAGATAAAGCTTGTAATAATTTAGATATCATTTAAAAACAATTTTATTTTGAGAGAATTAAAGAATTAAATGATCAATCAAGTTTTTTAAAGAATAATAAAGATTTTCTGTTAAATAATTTAGATAAATATTTTTTAAAATTTAAAAATCAATTTAAAACAATTAAATAATTTAAAACAATAAAATTAAGTTAATGTTTAAATTTTTATGAACTTTATCTGTAGTGTTAAAAATTTTTAGTTACTTTAATTTAGTTAAATTAGATATATTGCTTTTATTTTGCCCATCAGAGGATTTGTTATTTATTTTGTTTATTTTTTTTCCTTTTGTGGTCAAATACCTTAGTGCTGCCCAAGGTTTTGGAATCCACATTTTTGTTGTTGTTTTTTATTTTCTTGATTTTAGTCTTTGAGGGATCACAGTTTCCACCATGTATTTTTAATTTAGTTACTTTCTAAATTTTAGTTACTTAAATCTCCGGTTAAGAGACTGAACATTGGCCATAATTGTTGGTAACTTGGCCATATCTTCTCAGAAACAGTGATATGGTTTTTGTACTGCCTTTTTTCAAATTCCACACCCCTATCCGATTGTATGTGTTTTTCTTTTCTTCATAAAACAAGTTTCCAGAATGACTTTAAAAGTTGGTTGGGTGGATAAATTCCAGGAAACTATTTAATTTTCTGCTGCAAAACAACTTATTAGTGTTTTTAAAATGATTTATCTACATACTACAAATGTTTTAAATGTGTTTGGTTTTTTTAATTTCAATTGTTTAGAATAGGACTTCATTTTAACATACGCTATAAGAATATTTAAATTTATTCTTCATCAATTCTTTATCATTAAAGTTTTTATTCACAAATGTTGAAATGTTAAGGTTGATTTCACGATGTTGGTAAAAGGGACATAGTAAATTAGTAATGGATTAATCACTTCTGGTATCTCAACGATATCTATTGTTGAAAAACTGAACTATAATAAACTGTTATTAAATGAATAGAAAAAGAATGCAGTTTTTTATTGTTACTACGATTCCTTATAATATGTCTTATTCGTAAATTCAAACATCAGATTAATTCGTAAAGTATAAATTTCACTTATCAATTTCTGTGTTGTATTCATTTGTGGATGATTACTGTCACGTGAACTTCCAGGAATGTTGAAGGTATTTCTTATCTGGAAAACTTTGTTTGATGCCTGCAAGTGAAGGTAGCAATTATTCTTTTATCTGCTGATTTCTTCTGGATTACAAAATTATAAATACGAGGTGTTTCGAAAAAGTGTGGTGAATATTATAAGAAAAACAACAGAACAGAAGATACATAGAAATTAGCTTTATTGGCCTTCAAAGTATTCTCCATCATACACAACACAATTTTCACAACGTTCGTAAAGCTTCTGACAAGTATTGGAAAAGTCTTGTTTGGGAACTTCACCGCTGATGTCACACGGTCCTGATTCTCAGAGACGTCCACAAAACTTGATCGCTTCATTGCCTCTTTAAGGAGAGGAAAAAAGTCAGCAGGAGCAAGATGGGGGAAGTACGGTGGGTGATTTAAAATAGTAACACCACGCTGAGCCAAGAACTGACGCAGAAGCATCGCAGAGTACGCTGGCGCGTTGTCATGCAGCAAAAATCCACTTTCCAGTTTCGTGAAACTGTCGCCATCCGCGTTGGATGCATATCAAGAAACACTTCAGAACTTTCAGGTAGAATGCGACAGTCACGGTTTGACCGTCAGGAACAAATTCCTTATGGTTGATTCCATCCTGGTCGAACAATGTGATCAATATTGTGTTGACCTTGGTGCGCATGCTCAGCCTTGCTGCAGTTTTTGTATGCGAGATATTCAAACATTCACCGAACTTTTTACGAACACCTCTTTTAATTAATTTGGTAGTATAGGGCTTTATTCTATTTTCCAGAGATAAATCATTTTGTCCATTTTGTGAAATTAGTTATTGAGAGTCTAATTTAAAATAGCGAAAATTTCAGCTTTTTAAATATTTACCTTGATAATATATCGATCGCTTTATAATTCAATGAAGAGCTGTGTTAAGTTTTTTCTGATTAATGTAATGACGCTACATGTTACATGCAATGTAATGTAATGACAAATCATTCATTTAATTAATCATCTAAAACAAAGAAGTGGTTATCAACCAAAGGGAAAAAAATGGGGAAAAATTCATGTGCTTGCGTTTCGCAGAAGTTATAAATTTTTTTAGCGCATAAAAAAATCAGATTATGCATGTAAACATTATTAAATATCAATGGGTGGGACCAAGTTCTTTACTAAATGACATCCTAGAACAGCTGTTTCACGTTAATATGGCAATCATGAGCTAGGAGCAGTCATCACTAAACAACTAGGTCGAGATACTCAAGTGTATTGGAAATTTATTTTAGCTTTGCAGGTTTCACATTAATTCCGACAATGTTTCTTGTAGGCCTGTGTGTCGAGATCTAGTTGTTTACTGATGGACTGCTCCATGTTAGTGTGAAACAGCTGTACTAGGATGTCATTTAGTAAACAATTTGGTTTCACCCATTCATGTTTATTGAGGATTTAATTTAAAAGTTTTGATTCCCATTTTTACTGAAAGGTGTGATAATAAAACCAAGAAATTTTTTTTTACTATTAAGTTTCATATTCTGCAAAGTTTATTTATTGAGAACACATTATCCATCCCAGATATTGAAAAGATAAAATACATCTAATACAAAATGTCCTACGAGCGATATCTTTGAGTGATCAGCGGCAAAAGCTCAGATTTTAAGTATCTAAACTTTTTTACCACTACAGATAAAACTCATAATAATTTGGCTATCATTTAAAAACAATTTTATTTTGATAAAAGTAAAGTTATAGTGCAGGGAAATTAGACAAAAAAGTAGCCGAACCCGGACATTTGAAATAACAAGCTGAAAATTGGTAAAAAATGTTGACAATAGTGTTCTGATTGATATCCCAAAATTTCCAAAAAATCCATCTTGGGGAAAATCCGCCATATT
>JAFIDM010084177.1:0-33052 GCA_023159025.1 Thereuonema tuberculata
TCTTTTTGTGAATTATATAGAAACATCACTAAATACTTAGAATGTGACGAATTATCAAATTATGTTAAAAATAGCACAAAAAAACAATCACTTTATTAAAGTGAAAGCCAAGACTGCAGATCGGCCAAAATCAGTTACTATGAAAATACATTTAAGGATAGCCTATCTATTAAAGAGAAATGGAAGAATATTAATAAACTATTAACAACCTCAATTAAAGAAAAGCTTCCATCTCATCTTATCGCCGAGAATAATCCCACTGATACCACTCAAAATTTAAATCATTTTCTGAATAAGCTACTTCCACACTCATCCTCTTCTTCGCTTGATGTACGTAAAATTTCTATACCTCACAACCCAGTTCCTTCTTCCTTTTATCTATCACCAACTTTCCCTCTTGAAGTGGAATATACAATTAAATCGTTAAGTAATAAAAGTTCTTCTGGACCTGATGAGGTCTCCCCTAACCTTCTTAAAAACATCGTAGATGAAATCTCTCTTCCTCTAGCTCACATATTCAATATGTCAGCCATAGAAGGCATCTTCCCTTTCTCCTTCAAAGAGGCTAAAATTATTCCACTATGGAAATCAGGTGACATGAACGATTTAGCCAACTATCGTCTTATATCTATAATTAAGTCTTTGAAAAGCTTTTTCTTGATAAGTTATCTACATTCATATCTCAGAAAAAACTACTTGCTGAACAACAACACGGTTTCACACATCGAAAAAATACTGAAACAGCTCTAATAGAGTTAACAGAATTCATCACAAATCAAATGGCATCAAAGCAAATTGTTTTAGGTTTATTTCTTGATCTCAAGAAAGCATTTGATTTAATTAATATTGACATCCTACTGACTAAATTAGAGCATTTCGGTATTAGAAGCCCTCCATTGTCATGGCTAGCTTCTTATCTAACTAATCGCTAATATCAATTAACTCTAAATGGATACTCCTCCTGGTTTTCTACATCCAAAGGCGTACCGCAAGGTTCCATTCTGTCTCCCTTTCTCTTCAATCTATTTATTAACGATCTGCTCCTCACTTCTCCTGCTAACAAATGTATCTTCTATGCGGATGACGGGACTCTTCTCTTTGCTAATAAAAGTATAAAGGATCTCAAGGAAAATGTTCAACAAACACTCCATCACCTTGAATCTTGGTTGTCTTTAAATGATCTGAAATTAAATACATCGAAAACAGTATATATGTTTTTCCATCAAAAAAACAAAATCCTTTGTAAAGAGAATTTTGCTGTCACTTATAAAAACGCTGCCCTTCAGGAAGTGCATTCCTTCAAATAATTAGGTATCTTTCTCACACAGGATCTTTCATGGAATCTACATACCCAACAAATTTCTTACAAAATTTCTAAAAACTTGGGCATTATTAAAAAACTAAACTTTCTACCGACACAAATACTTCTAAATCTATATTGGTCCTTAATCCATTCCAACATATGCTACGGTATTGCAATATGGGACACCGCCTCTAAATTTTATCAAAACATGATTCTTAAGGTACAAAAACACTTCCTAAGATTTTTGGACGGAAAGCCAATGCAATACTCGACTAAATCTCTTTGGCACAAATATAAAGTTATCTGCTTCTATGACCTCTATAACCTATAGTTAGCTCTCTTCACCTATAAATTACTTAATAAAAATATCTCCTCCTCTATCACACTACCTACTAAGCCCCAGTCACATCTTTACAATACAAGAACCTCCTCAACTCTATTTACTCCAAGAATCGCAGCAAATGATCAAAAAAGAGCTGTTAGCTACTCTGCTCCTTCTCTGTGGAATAAAATTCCCCCCAATATTCGTGAAAGTCCCAATTTAAAACAGTTCAAAAGAAAACTAAAACATCATCTGTCTGCACTAATTCCTAATTCCTAATCTATCCGTTGTCAAGTCGCAAACGTCTACCTTCATCAGATATCTTCCAACCTCTCCTCTCCTCCTCCTTATTTCGCTATTTCTCTTTCTATTCTCTTTACTTTCCATCTATTTGGGCTAGGCTTAACCTCTTATCCGAAAATTTCTGTTCACGAATTATATGATATGTTTTATTTATATATTTCATTATCTTAGTTATTTTACGAAGATTGTATATATCACCAGATCTAAACTCCACAATTGTGTAATTTTTTTTTCACATTTTTATTATAAATTAACTGTTCCTTTTATCCCCATTATATTTATTAGTTTCAATGTTTTTGTGTTATGCTCTGTTTTGTTTTCTCCATTATATGTAACCAGTAATGCTTTTTGTATTTTATTTTATTTTATTTTCTCATGCCTGTAATTGACTCCCTGCCTGCCTTCTCGACGGGACTACCCTTAAGTCACAGGGAAGTCACACTCATATCCTTTATGTATTATCAAACTTTTGTAAGGCAAATAAATTATTATTATTATTAATATTAAATAAATAATAACGCTTTTCGAGTTTATCATTTCTACATCTTCAATTTATTTATTTAGGTTATTATCTTTTCAGTTGTTCTTAATACTGTGAAGATCGGCTATAACACTGTTGTTTATATCGCGAATTCGGATAAAACGCGATTTGGTCTTGAACCACTTCTATTTTGAAAAAGATATATAATTGCAAAATTGCAAAATTTACCATATTTTCGCCCAAAAAGTACGAAAATCGATTGATTTTAGAGAACTGCTCGCGATTTGCTACTTACAATTAATACTTACTGGGTAATACCGCTAAGCCTAAGATGGCGGCGCCAAACCGTAAGAAAACAGAAATAAGAAGATTTTGGCTAATATAATGTATCAAAATGTTGAAAAGGTAATGATTTATAAATATATAATTCTCTCACATAGCTCTGAATGATGTAGGTAATCGCGAAATGACCATTTTTAATCGATTTGGAATCGTGTGGGCGGTAATAGACTTCGAGTATACGACATTTGACATCGCGAAGTAAAAAAAGCTCGGGCAGTCGAAGTAAAAAAACATATCGAGATCTTGGATCCGAAAGATCGCAATATAACCGAGCTTCACTGTAATTTAATTTCCCTTAGATCTATCAATTATTAGGAACAGAGGTATTTGTGTGCACTAGAGCACTTATTTTTTATTGTTGTTTGTTGGGTTTGGGGGTCACTTTTGGATGCGAGGGTGACTTTCACTTATGTTCAAGCCATTCTAGATTTATCATCCGGGAATGTAAATCTGGCTAATGAATCCCAAAAAAGGACGAAACGGCCGTTCCGATTCCCTCAGATGATAAACTCAAAAGGCGTAATTATTTACTCATGGATAGGTATCAAACCACGGCACTTAGCTAAAGTTAGGATTCGCACCTTGAGTTGTCATCGGGAAGAGACTGGGACGGACCGTTTCGTCCTCATTAGGACTCCTCAGCCAGCCAAACTCCCCTGATGACAACTCAGAAGGTGCGCACTTCTTTTATTTACTCATGTATTTAATAAATTGTTTCCTCACGTTAAATTTTACTTATTTAATAATCTATTTATTTTCATTAACTTTTATAGACATAATGTCGCAATTACATTTTTCTCAAATAAATTTAAAAACGATTAGAAAATTTCCCGTATATCATCCAGCTATTAGAATAGTGAATATCAGATTTTTAAACTAAAAAAACAATTATTTGTGTTAAAATCAATTTATTAAAAAGATAAGTCACAGAAATAATCCTATTTGAAAATATTTATAAAAAATACTTAACAAAAATAGAGCCTTTTGGGTCCCTGTGCGGGTAAAACCCCATTTCAACACCGTGCTAAGAACAAACACCGTATTTAAAATGATATTAGCCCCATAGGGATCGGAAATGCTCCATTTTAATAAGAATTTTTTTATAAATATTTTAAAACGTCATTGTTTGCGTGTCTTATCTTTTTATTAAATTAAACTAAGATTTCTTTTCCAGACGGATCCTAGGGTTCACCCAGCCCTGTTTCAAATGAGTTCCGGGTTTTTTTATTCTAGTAAAATAGGTGTATGGGCATCGGAATCACTATGATACCTCAAATTGTATTTATATAATTATAATTTAGTTTATATAATTATAGTTTATCTGTAATATATAGAGAAATATTATATTTCAGTATTATCGTTATAATATATTCTTTTGTGAATTATAGAGAAACATCACTAAATACTTAATATGTGACAAATTATCTAATTATCTTAAGAATAGCACTAAAAAACAATCCATTTATTTAGATTAAATTTTCGAAATATAATGTCGTAAATACAATTTTCTCAAATAAGTTTAAAAAGACTAGAAACCTACACTTATCTTATCCAGCTATTAGAATAGTGAATGTCAAATTTTTTAATCTATGATTCTTCTTGAATTAATTTTCCCTTTCTTTTCTTTATCTTCCAGGTCTTTCAAAGAAGAGGTGTTTTTGGTGAACCCAGAGAAAGTTTCTCCCGTAGTTGGGATGACTACAAGAAAGGATTTGGAGAATTGCATGAAGAATTCTGGTTAGGTAATTAGTAAACTAGGTAAACTCTGAGGTTATCCAAACAAATGTTTTAAATTGGATCATTAGAAAGCGAGGAAATTCATCCAGCAGCTTTAGCTTACAAACAGATCAAGAGACAAATGAACAAACAGTAAACAATAATATCCAAGTGGAATAATAAGACTTCATCTGCAGATTTTCTTAATTTAAAGGAGAATATAGATTCATAATGGAACTGTTGGGCTTACGGATACATTAAGGATATAATGAGCAATATTATTTTATTGATTTTATCATAAATGGCAACATGATTAAATTACAAGGTAGATATTAGAAGAAACTTTGGAATTAAACTAAAGCTCACTTATTACGAAATAAAGAATAAAGTATTTTTCTTTTACAGTAAAATAAAACAAAGAAGGCACATAACTAAACAAAACACAAATTCACTGAGCTATTTTTTGATATTTGTGTTGGAAATCGGAGACAGTACTGTTTCAAGGCTTATTGGCCTCTCTTCAGCCCGATCCATCCAGCATACCTAGCTCAGTGAAATGGGACTATGTACACAAACGGACAAACATACAAATCAATGACCCCTGAATTACAAAAACATCAAAATAAAATCAAGAATAAAAAGGGGTGAATAATTAATCCCCGCTAGCGTTTAGCTTAGCATCAAGGGAATAATCATTTATAACAAGATTAGTAATTAGAAAAGAGATTTAACGTGCGTTAGTACATTTTTACAGTAAAATAAAACAAAGAACGCACATAACTAAACAAAACACAAATTCATTGAGCTATTTTTTGATATTTGTGCTGGAAATCGGAGACAGTACTGTTTCAAGACTTATTGGCCTCTCTTCAGCCCGTTCTTTGTTGACAAAAGTGTAAGTGTCTGTTTGCCACATACATTTGGGGCAGAAGGACATTAAGTGTGGGGCTTAAGGACAAACCCAGCTTCTTACTTTACTAATCATCATCAGAGCATTGATCACACACAAAATAGAGATGATCAGGTAACACATGTTACCTGAAACAAATTTAAATACTCCAAGAATTGAACCCAGTCTTCAGCCTTCTTGTTCAGTTTTCCACATTTGTGGCATATGTTATCTTTGTCTTGAAACAGAGCAGTTCTATTTCCTCGCTGTTCAGATGCTTCCCTGCGATTGACTGTCTTCTTATTAAGGCAAGCCTTCTTTTTCTTCAATTCGTTAATAAATTGTCGATCACTCAGCACCTTACATCCACCCGATTCCCTTTTGTTGTTCAGTCCAGACTCACTAGGAACAGGAAGCACATCCTCATAACTTGATCTTGGTGATCAGACATCTGAGTGTGACGCACTATCATCATTTTCACTATTGCAATTACCTTCACGATCTTTTTCAGGTAACAGTTACATCAAATATATTAAGTTCTCCTTCCACATGACCTGAATGAACAGAACTAGGGGCAAAACCATGGTCAGGAATACGATGGGAATTCACGGAATATATTTCACAACTTTCAAGGCCCCTTGTTGCATTCCCAAAACTTTTTCCGAAAGTTTCTTTAGTTATTGCTTTACCAAGGAATTGCCTTACTTGGGTACGACAGATCCTTGAGTTTGGTTTCCACAACTTTTGTCCCACAAATTTTTCTGTCCACTTGCCCCAATCAACAATTAGCTAGGAATTTCACTCTCATACAATACCCATCAGTATATTTTTAAAACCACTCTTCTTCCAACACGCCATGACACCTCATGCCTCGCTTACAGAATAAAGTTAAATTCCTTTTACAAAATATGACCACAATTCCTTAGGATCAAACCTCAAATTATTATTATTTTATAATCACCCAAGACAAAATAAATTACCTGTTTGGATATATCCGTAGCAATGTTGATGTCACTGGATTTGCGACACAACGTAAAACTGCGTTTCATTCACTTGTAGAACCATGTGCTCAAACAGCGCTGCAACAACTTTTCAAGAAAATATCACTCAAAGCTCAGCAGGCGTCCGTTCGTCCCACAGTTACCTTATGTAGATTTTAAAAACTAATTTTTGTCTGTAACCTCTTTTACTTCACTTTTGTTAAAGAAAATTTCATTATTTTTGGTTTTCTCTTTATCTTTAATACAGGTAATGATCTGATATCTTTTTTAACAAACCAACATCGAATGACTTTTCGAATAGATTTTTCAGATGTAAATAAATTTGCTGAATATTCGGATTTCAGAATGAAAGGAGAAGCTGACGGTTACAGCATAAATTTTTCAAAATACAGAGGAAATGCAGGTAAGAAACTGACTAAAAGAAACTTAAGAGAATTAAGTTATAGTAATGATTAGACAATCTGGAAGTTAAGACAAAATTAAAATTTAAAGACCACTACACAGATCTTAAAATTATTAAAATTCAATAATGACAACTGATATTTAAATTAAAATTAAGTACCATAAATTATAGATACAGAACGTCGTAATAATACATAAATACATAAATTTAGAATACAAAGACTTTAAACAAAAGAAGGAGAGCAATAGTAAGATAGAATAATTATAATTTTGAAATTTTTTAAACTACTTTCTACACTAGAGAAAAGAAAGAAAAAACATGAAAATTAACAGACATTTTAAGAAATTGAAATATTAAATGGAATGAAATATTAAATAGCAATTGAGAAATTTATTAGTCAATATATTCCTGTAGCTTTTTCTCTACAATGCGATGAAGTATATGTCATTGATTTAAAAATAAAAATGGGCTTTAAATTACCAGATATTACAAGTAAAAGTATTGTAAGAAGCATGAACGTTACAGGCACATCAAAATAAAAAAGACAGTAATAAAGTAGTAATAAACCACAAAAAATCCCTGCGATCTCAGTCCCAAATATACTTGTAAGAAAGTCGAAAATTATTCGTATTAAGAGGAATTTTCTAGATTTTTAATTTCTGTAACTGTGTGAAACCAAGCTTTTCACAATAAATTTACTTCAAATACTGATTTTGTAGATTTCCACCCTGCAATAACGAATAACGTGTTCCAGAACTCGGTTCGTAATCTGAAACGTTCGTAACCCGAAACATTGAAAGCAATGAAATAGAGACGATACGTTTCAAGATGAAAGAATCGTTCCTTTTTATTAACATCCGGTCGTTTACCTGACAAAACGCAAATAATACCCTGTACTTAATGTATTAAACAAGAGAAAGAAACTTTTTCATTTTACATTTAATTTATTTCGTTGTATTCTTTCTCTTTATTTAGATTTAGTCTATCGTTTTTATCGATGGAGATAGTTGATTTTGCCATACTGTACTCATTAGCGATGTTACACACAAGAACGCCATTTTCATGTTTCATAATTATTTCTTTCTTTACCTCCACTGTTATGCGTTTCTGCTTCCTAGCAACACCACTACCGTTCTTCGAACTCATAATTGATGGGGTTAACAAGAAAAGTAATGAAAGAGATAAACTGAACACAGTGCCACTGCTAAGAAATCCATTACTGCTGTGTAGTAAGGTCAATGAAAACGAGGCTACGCTCGCGTGCGAAACTAGGCTACTAGGCTAGCGTTAAACGATGTCGGTACTGCGTGGCATTCGTTTGTACTGTACGCGATCGTTTGTCTCCAACGTTAAACCTTGCTCTCTCTCGCACCTTCGTTCTTAACCCGAGGCACTGCTCGTTAACCGAGACAAAAAATTTTCGAAGTTGCTGTTCGTAACCCTAAATGTTCGTGACCTGAGTCGTTCATAACCCGAGGTATCACTGTACGTGTGAAACCAAGATGTTAATAACCAACTTAGTTCAATTTAAACTGATTTTGTTTCTATTCTGTAATAACGAATAACGTGATCATATAAAAGTTGTTATTCAATGCAATTTTGAAGCCCTTTCTGTAAAATTCGATAAACCAATCGTCGTTATTATTATTTCATCGATTTTGATTTTAGTATAACCTGTAGTTCACATTTACTTACCGACCTGAAATTTAATACCTCGACCATTTGTTTTTATATAAAAAGGCAAGATATAATTTATCAATTCTCTGGTATGGGGGGAGGTAGGGGGAGAGATTAAAATGCTAAAATTGCTTCCCGAGTGTTCTGAAATCCTCTACAACTCCCATCAATTCATCTGAGCAGTCATACTTTCCTTAAGATATATAAATGTGAATCCAATATTTCTTAGCTGGATCTAATTTATTAATTGTTCTACCCAGCAAATACTTTCTATTTTAATGAGCGAAACCAAATCTTAATCGTTGTAGAGCTCATAGAACTTATGGTTATGTCTTCTTCTTCAGAGATCTCCCTTCTTAACACCGCCAAAAAGGTTTCTCTAAATCTTTCTTGTAACTAATTTTAACATGTTAAAAAGTTTTTGATTCATTAAAATTAAAGACAAACATATGTTAAATATTTAAAACACATATTAAATCTATATTACTAAAATCTTATATTTCTCTGTCTGTCTGTCTGTCCGGCACAATTTTCTGTGAGAATGAAAAATACAGTAGAAGTAATTTAACAATGAAACATCCGCGATAGGAATCGAACCTAGAACCTTCTGATTCGAAGGCAAACGTCTTATCCATTAGGCCACCAGGACTACATGTCACTTTATACTGCTTTTTGACTTATCTGTCCTTCCCATTCCCTTCATTAAATAATGAATATAGTAAATAATGAATATAATAACTATTTCTAACTCAAAAAACACTGAAAAGTATCAATTCGAATAAAAAAAGAGACAAGAAGGAAAGAAGCTGTATTTCTATTAGGTACACTACTGAAAAATCACTATTTGTAACAGAGAAAACTATCATTATTTGTAACTCAAAAACCACTTAAAAGTATGAATTGCAATAAAAAAAAGATTATCAAGAATGAAAGAAACGCTATTTCTATTAGATAGGTTACTGAAAAATCACTATTTATAACTCAAAAACCATTGAAAAGTATCAATTGGAATAAAAAAAAATAGTCAAGAATGAAAGAAGCACTATTTCTATTAGGTAGATTACTGAAAAAGTCACTATTTTTAGCTAACACCATCAATATTTATAACTCAAAAACCACTGAAAAGTATCAATTGTAACAAAAAAAAGAGCCAAGAAAAAAAGAAGCACTATTTCTATTAGGTAGAATACTGAAAAATCACTATTTGTAACTTAAAAACCATCATTATTTGAAACTCCAGAACCACTCAAAAGTATCACTTGGAATAAAAAAAGAAAGTCAAGAAAAAAAGAAGCACTATTGCTATTAGATAGATGACAGAAAAATCACTATTTGTGAGTCAAAAACCTGGAATCATGTCAAAGTCAAGAAACTCACGATAAATATGCGGCTTATCAACCAAGATGACCACAATCAGAGAAATTTTACCGAATATTTGCTCAGAATTGGAGACAATCGAGAACCACATAAAGATTGAATGATAAGAGTGCCTGATAATCTTTGCCGTGAAATAGAACAATTCAACCAGTTCATAGAAAAAATATCTTTCATGAAACCAATGAATGCACAATTCTAACTCCGAAGAACGAGAGCGTCGATAACATCAATCGAATGATAAGTCAAAGAATACAAGGAGAGACTAGAGAGTGTTAAATTGACACTTCTGATAATCCACCATACGAACATCTCTATCAGCCTGAGTATCAGAACTCATTGAATCTCAGCAGTATTCCTCAACATCGTTTGTCAGTGAAGATTTTATCTCCAATAATGTTGTTGTGAAACATCAATCCCAAGTTTGGACACTGCAACGGAACTCAACTTAAATGCCGTTCATTCGATAATCATCTCATATAAGCCGAGATTATAACAGGAACTCACAAAGAAGGTTTTGTTTTCATTCATAGGATGTCTACGCAGCCAAGGGATAATCTACTTCATTCACTTTCAGAAGAAGGCAATTACCGATAAGACCTTCTTATGCGATGTTTATCAATAAAGCTCAAGGACAGACTCTAAATAAAGTTGCCATCTATTTGGAGAACGTTGTCTTCACTCACGCACAACGTTATGCCTTTGAGTCACAAGTCATCAGAATTTAGTTATCTTCCCTTGAAAGAATAGTCACAATCACTTCGTCGCCAAGGATATCGTATACAAGCTATGATCTTCATTTATCATCTATATCAACAAACATCCATCTCAACATATCTCTTCTTCAAATATCTATATTAATCAATTTGCACACGGGTAATGGCCTAGTTAAATTCAAATATATTAAATTTAAAACATAGCACTTGGTATTCACCAGAGGTCTACCGAACCAATTTTAAACCAATCAAATTGTTATTAACATTTTTTGGCATTTCAATTTTGCATAAATATTGAGTCTGTTTTGTTTTTATTTGGTTGATAAGGAAATCCGTTAAGGATTTAGAAAGCTCCTTTCAACCTCCATGTAATGTATTTTTAAATATATATTTTAAATTTTTAAAGTGTGTCTTTAATTTTAATGAATCTTTCTTTCTAAGATATTACTTTTATTTTCATAGACTAAGCTAAGCTTCTGAGCCATAGTGACAAAACTGTTCTTATTAATGTTTTGTTTGTTAAGTCAGGTTTTAAGAGTTTTATTTAATCAGTAATAACTTCTATTTGCGGCTTGTGATTCTTCTTTTTATTTCCTCTGATATATTATTCTTGATGTTAATCAGTTACCCAAGCATTTAAACTGACTACATTAAAGTGGTAATCATCCATCCCTATTCATCTTCTTAGTTCTTTCCTCCTTCATATATTTATTTCATCATTATCATAAATAAGACTGTCATCATCATACTTCTATTTATAAATAAACTGTGATCAATGTCTATCATCTTTTATTATCTGTTATCCAAATGATTGTTTTAATTAAAGTTGTAAGGATTTGTAAGGTTACTTTTTTCAACTGAAGCATTGAATATGAAGTCCTTGATATAATTATCTATAATAACATTTTACAGTATTTTATGATTATATTTCATCTCAAAAATAATATTTGTGTATTTATTCAATGTAAGTATCAATGTTAACCAGATTATTGATGTATACGATCACTTTAATTTAATATCGATTAATTAGCCGTGCCCGCGTGGCTGAGCGAATTAGACGGTGGTCTGCCGTGCGGCCATTGTGCCGGTACCCGGGTTCGAATCCCGGTCGTGGTGTAGATGTTTCTTTCTTTTTATGTTTCTCCTTTGTCCGTTTCTGCGGGTATCATTTGATGCTGCCTCCTATGGCATACTTTGGGCAATGATCCGTCGGGTAAAGGCATCATATCTTATCCCTTGTTGTTGGCCTAAAGAAAGATGATTAATCTACGAGCCGGGTATTTGTAAAACAAAACAAAATATCAATTAATTAGTATATCTTGATTTAGTTTACTTAAACTTTAGTTTATAAGTTTAAAAAACGCAAGAGTTGCATTGTAAGACTCGGGAGTTTTGATGAATATTTTCTTTGCTCTTTCTTTACAGATGATTCTTTAGGAGTTCATAAAGGTCAGAGATTTGCAACAATCGATCGTGACACTTCCAACAAATGTTCCTCTAAACACACCGGTGGTTGGTGGTTTGAAGATACTTTTTGTGGCTTTAGTAATTTAAATCGAGTTTTAGGCTCTTGCCTCACCTGGTCTGGTAGAATCCATTGTCCGATCCGAGTTCAAATGAAACTGAGACCTCAATATTTGGTTCCTGTAGCCCAAGATAATTTTCCGTAATGTCCAATGATATGTACGAGCAAATATTCTCGTTTAATCAGATATGAATAAAATCAGAAATATTTTGTTGTTTCGTTAACTATTCGCAATTTTATATTAAGAACTAAGATGTTATTTATTATTTTTAATTCAGATGATTTAATTTTAATGACAAGACTTATTAAAATATGTAGAAGAAGAGAATCAAATAATAAAATCTGAAGTAAGTAGGAAACCGTTCTCTCTTCTGAGACACTTTTAGTCACCTTTTTTTTTCCCATCTCTTCTAAATACGAGAAATATTGTAGATTAAAGCTACTATTTTAATCATTTCTTTATTTTTTTTTATTTTTTTTTTGTTAAATGCGAACCCACCTAAAAGCAAAATAAAGTCGTCCTAAAAGTAAAACAGAAATTCTGGGATATCTTAACAGCTCTTTCCCGGATCAAAGTAGGGGAGACCGGGGCTAGTTGGCGTAGATTTCGGTTTTTGATTTTTCTATTTTTTGTGTGCAATACTTACTTTTTTTGTGAGGGATTCTGGTGAATGGGGCGAATAGCTTAATTTTTTGACTACAAAATTATGTAGGACCCATTAATTAAATCGTGTTTAGGTAACTACAAAAAAAATCCTCCTGAAAGCTTGCAACTACGCCAACTTACCCCGGGTGCGGGGTTAGTTGGCATACTCCTAGGGGCGAGTTGGCATAACCAGATATGGATAGGGGTACTTCAGTAGAACACTGCAATTTTCGAGTAAAAACATTTTATTTTATCAAAAATTTTATTTTAATAATACTTGAACAAAAAACAACTGTATGATGAATTAAATTAAATGTATGAACAAACAATGAATTCTTAGCTACATATTTTATTGTTTGATATCAAACACAAATGTAGGAGTTATTTGAACTCCTAACAGTTATTTGAACAGGTGGGTTCAATTTTCGCAGAAATTTAGTTTGATCGTATCAAATTTAGTCTTCCTCGTCTGGCCATCTCCAGTTTTTTACCTTTTTTACCATTTGTCATAGCTATGCCAACTGACCCGAACTTAACTATGCCAACTAGCTCCACAGGGGTCCAAAACAAGATGGATACCACACAATCTCAAACATCAGAAACAAAAGATTATGATACATGCATGCAACCACAGTTATGCACTCTTTCGAGAACCGCCATCACCAGTACATTAATTCGATCTACATGTTCACCAGAACAAAAAAATTTACGATGAAAAAATTTACTCACCAGTCAGAAAACCGATGAAACAGGGATCACTTCCTTCGTGACGCTTCCAAGCAAATTAAAGTCACAGTGGATGGTGCACCTTTACATACACGTCCCACTACCAAGATGTCAGTGCTCTAGCTACAAGGTGGCAGGAAATAGAAGCTGTGTGCCAACTAGCCCCTTATGCCAACTGACCCCGGTCTCCCCTATATTTTTTCCATTACAATTTTGGCTTTTTTGCACTCAGGGTGGATAAACACGCTTTTTCCATTAAGTGATTTAATTTTACAAGAATTTTAAATACAAAACAAGGAAGATTGGAGATGACAAATCAATCTTTCATTTGTCCATACTCTTTTCTCGTGAGGTTTGTTTAACTTTTGTGGTTGATAAGTATTACCCATAAGATCCTTTATAGCTAATGTGGTAACGAAGGTAAAGGCTAAGATGTTTACATGATCATTGTAACTAGTTGAGTTTGAATGGTCAGTTCAATGCTCGTCCACCTTCTACAAACGATAAATGGATCCTGGGGCCCGTTAGGAGAAGAAATAATAAAAGTAAATTCCCGACCTCCTTCGGAATTGAACCTGATACCTATAACATGTTACAGGTCCAGTTCTTATAGCATCACTTATGCTTGCGGTAAAAGCAAATTATGTTAAAATCGAAAGAAATTAAAACAAAGTTTTTGTTGTAATTTTTATTAATTTATTTATCAATTCTATGTAATATGCTGCGTAATTCAACAGTAAATTTTGAAAGAGAGTCTTTAAGGTTATTCTTTTGTAGAAAAATAGGAGATAATCAAATAACAAAAATATTTTTTATTGAACTAAATACTGAAAAAAAAAACCCCACTACATTGAATACATTGATTGAACACAAAATATGATTTTTTAATAAATTTAATTGTAATTCCATGTAATTTCTTACGTAAATCAACACTAAGTATTGAAAGAACGTCTCCAATTTCATTGCTCTGTAGCAAAATGGTATGTAAATGAATAAAGATAACCAGTTATTAATGAAATAACGAAACAAACTACCTTGAAAACATTTTCAAAAACATTCTTTTGAAGACACCAAGAGCTTACCAATGTATTGAATAGCAAATAAGAAATTCGTGATATTTAGAAAGTTCTTGATTTATATTTATTATAATTAGAAATTAAAAATAATTGTAGGCCTAATATTGATTGTATTATCTTTAAGTAAACTAATATCCATCAAATTAATTGTACTAATAATTTAATAGTAATATTTAAAACAAATATTACTATTATTTAACAAAAAAAACTTTTGTTTTTTAAATGTTTCCATATCGTGGATATATATAGAAACATTTAAGAAAATAATAAATTAATAAAAGATATCTGTGATGACAATCGTGTTCGCGTGTGGAGAGCCCGTGGTGAACGCTTCAATCCTGCCTTTGCTGTACAGCGACATACCGCTCCCACAGCAGGTGTGATTATATGGGGTGCCATTGCCTACAATACACGGTCACCCCTAGTATTGTTCCATGGCACCATGACGGTGTGTTCATGAAATCCTGCAACCACATGTGTTGCCACTCATGTAACGGCTCCCAGGAGCCATTTTTCAACAAGACAATGCTCGGACTCATACGGCAAGGGTGTCACAAGACTGTCTCCGCACTGTTACTACCCTTCCTTGGCCTGCCCGATCTCCAGATTTGTCTCCAATCGAGCATATCTTGGATCATTTGGGACGACGAGTTGGGCATCCCACGAGTTTGAACGAACTAGAGGCAAGGTTACAGTAAATATGGAACGAAATGTCTCAAGACATCATACAGAACTTGTATGACTCAATGCCCGATCGTATCGCATCCTGCATTCGCGCTAGAGGGGGTCCAACGGAGTACTAATTCCTCCGTTCTTTTGCCTCTTTCTCTGAAATAAATTATCCTTTTTCTTTGATTTTCTTATCATTTACTTATATCAAAGTAGTCATTACCTATGTAAATTTTCGTTTCATTTTGACGACTCCTTCTTGGTGCACTAATTTTTTTGTCCATGAGTGTATGTCTAATAAAAAAGAATATTAGTAATTTATATATTAAACATCATCGGAAAGAGTTCCAGAGCGATCATATTTTAAATTTTAAGTCTAACCATAGCTTTGTAATTAAAAAGAATATTGTAGATAATTACATTTATAGATTAGACAGAAATTCCAGCCAAAATTTAGATTTTGAAAATGAAATAAGAAATATGAAAGACATATTGAAGAAAAATGATTACGAAGATAAGTTTGTAAATAAAGTAATAAATGATTACAATAAAATTAAAATTAAAGAAATAGGGAAATATGATGATAAAAGTAGAATAATAATCCCATATTTAAACAACAGCAGTTGGGAATTAAAGAAAATTTGCAAAAGACATGGAATGAATGTAACATTTGAATATCAGAACAAATTGAAAAATATTTTATGTCATAAAATAAATGAAAATAGTCAAAATGCAAACATGGGATTAAATTTATCAATTAGAATGTCTAAATTGCCGTAAAATTTATATTGGCGAGAGTAAAAGAACGACCCTTGAACGAGCAAAAGAACACATTTCTGTATTAAAAATAAATTATACTACAAGTCTGATTTAGCTAATCATTGTTCTCGAACGGGCCACTGGATTAACGATGAGATCAAAATTTTAATGTTAGAAAAGGATAGTAAACTTAGGAAAATATTGGAGAGCTTCATAATAAGAAATACAAAGAACTTAAATTTCAATAAAAGTAGTGGCTTAGAAGTAGAGAGTATATTTCGAGGGTTCCATGCCAAAAGGTTCGATGTGCACATTTCGCTAAATTTCAGTTTTTTGGGCTAAACGGTTTATTTTGGTGACTTCTGTCGTGTGCCAGAAGGTTCTGTTTGAAAAACTATTTTTAGCCTGTCAGCTGATTGTTCCAAAAAGATCTATTTTTAATTCTTATAACTTTCTCTGTGCCAGTAAGTTCTATGTGCAAATAGAACCTTTTGGCGCAAAAAAGTCTTCAATTTTAGCTGGCCAAATGGTTCTATGAGAGCAAAAGTATCCGGACTTGCTTGAAAGACCACGAGATGGCACTCGAAAAACAACAAGACAGAAACTCTCGCTAGGCGTCCACTTCGCATACCAGACCAAAGTTGCCTCCAGCCTCCAGACCACCAAGATCAACATGCAGAGCATTAAAAGTTAAAGATAATTCACCACTTCTAAATCACTTGTATGTTTCCTATAATAGTTGAAAAGAGTGCTATTTTATACTGATTATTGTTGCTAATCTATCAATAAACAAAAAATTTGGTTAATGTTAATGCTATTAATGTCGTTTTGTTACCCTTAATCTTAGGTCTAATCAACAGCAATTGAGCCACGTGGGAAACGGTTTGTTGCTCTAGCCCTTGCTTCACGTTCTGGTCAAATGAAACGCCAGGACCCATCTAGTGAGGCTATAATATCAACAGCTGAAGATATATTGCTACAGTAAAACGATGACAACGAATCACAATCTTCTCATTTCGATTCTCATGTCTCAATGTGTGACCCAGCAGGTAAATCTTTAATTATTTACAAAAAATCATTTTGACAATCGTATGAAGGAAAGGGATAAAAAGGCAAAAGCCGAGTTTTACATAATTTGCAACTGTTTTAAGTTACCTCATGATAGATACGTTCAATATTGCTAGAAACTTCCTAAATAAGTTGACTTGCCAGCCATCCTTGCCCTTTCGCTGCCTTATCAGGGGTATTTTTTAAATAATTTCTTTGAGCCTTAAGTCAGCCCAAATAAGTTGATGTGTGTTAATTTTGAACCTTGTCCGACTTCTAAGCCGAAAGAACGTCTGCCGGGGAATTTTAAAACTGCCAGATCAGAATTGGAGAATAAAGAAGGAAACGGCCTACTAGGAGTGAAGAGAACTGTGCATCACGTGAACAAAGCGACAACAATGGTGAAATCAATGTCAACAATGATGAAAAGCAACAAGAAGGTGGCCATGACAATAATTACAATGAAGAGGATCTAGAGGGAATTCGAATGAAAATGATCCAAACACGAATGAATCAAACCAAGCAGAAACACATGTTGTAAAAGAATCGTGGGAGTTGACTTCTCGACGGAAGAAATCCGGTCCTGGAAAATGGAAAAAAAATAATACGGAAAAAATGCAAGGCTGAAGATAAAGCTTACAAAAACTACAAAGGGGTAGAGTGTCCAGCTAAAAAAAGAAAGCAGGTTGACTGCACGAAGTGCAGATTCAAATGTTATATAAAATTTACTCCCCAGGACCTACTAGTTATATTTGCGAATTACTGGAACACGGGTCACTATGAACGTTAAAGAGATTTTATTATTAGTCATGTAGAGCAATCCGATCCACAACGGACATCCACAGCAAATTCAAGAAAACAAAATACATTCAAGTATTTTTTAACGACTGATGGGGTACGTCAACGTGTATGGAAAATTTTTTTTTTTATCTACTCTTCATTTTTTACAAAAAACGGTTCAAAGTGCAATGAAGAAGAAGCTAGGAAATTTTGTACAACAAGATCAAAGAGGAAGGTACCCGCCAGCAAACAAGTGCAGAAGACATACAGTTTATTTGCGATCATAATCGATCTTTTCCTAGAATGGAGCCTCATTACATACGAAAAGATTCGGTGCGACATTACCTAGGCCCAGATAACTGAACCTTAAGAAAATGTACAGTTTGTACAAAGAAAAAAGTATCGCAGCAGGGAAAATACCTGTAAAGGGAACAACCTAACGTAGTGTGTTTTGCACAAACTTCAACCTAGGATTTCGTAAACCCAAAAACGATCTGTGTGTTAAGTGCACTAAGTTTAACTTCTTAACTGGTGAGGCCTTTCGTCCCAAGACGATGCACATATTGCAAATAAAGAGTTAGTACAAAAGGAAAAGTTGAACGATAAAGAGGATGCCAAAGTTGACAACAGCCACTATTTCGCCACTTTTGACCTGCAGTAAGTACTGTACATTCCATGCAACCTTGAATTGTGTACTTTGGAACTGTCAGACAAACAATATTTGTATGGTTTAATTTTTAAAATTACATTGTTGAAGCCAGATGCTTTAATTTTAAAAGTTATTCGAACTTTTTTATGTAGGCCTATCATTAAGGTCCTCTAAGTCAATGAAAAACAATAAAATAAGTGTTTTTCACAATACCAATAGTAAGTTGTAGTGCACAGAACCATTCTTTGTGTGCATGTTTTCTGAATCCTGCCCATGGAAGAAGGTTGTATGTGAACATAGAACCTTCAAGCTACTTCATTAATCTGTTGCTGTGTTGTGCCAAAAGGTTATATGCGCCTTTCTGCCTTACGCAACGTATGAGTTAGTTGTTATCATTTTTCACTTTGTTTGGGTTGTCATGTTAGTTTATCTTGGGCTTTATTGATTTCAATACTAAATCTCATTTTCTGGTATTGCAGCATTATTTCAATCAAAAAATTCAAAATGCTTTCCTGCAAAATTAGTCGAAGCGCACATAGAACCTTTTGGCTTGAGACCCTCGATTTGTAAATTTAGCTAATGAAATGGTAAAAAAATGCTTCAAAGGAAACAAAACATCTGTAATAATTAAGGAATTCAATGAAATTTAAATTATCAATTATTGTAATATTAATAACAAAAATCTGAAATGATTAAGAAATTTAATGGAATGTAAATTATCAATTATTGTAATATTAACGTGAGAATATAGATGTTATTGCATTATTGTGATTGTTGATAACTATGTATAAGCAACGTAAGTTCACCTGAAATCATATTGTTATCAAACAAACATGAGAAAGAAAGCAAGGAAGATATGCTTTCGAAAATTCGTTGGCATTAAAAATAAAATGTTTAAAGAGTAGAAGTAGTTTTTATTTTAATTATGATAAGCAGAAGAGGAGATTTAAAGAAGACATAAGGATCAAATTACCAACAATTCCTGTGGGATTCGTGACCACTCGCGCATCAGGACAACTTTCAGCTGAGGAATTGTTATGGAAGGTGATTGGTGACTGGCAACACATCTTCCTAGTGCAGCCTCTTGTAGCATGTTGTTGACAAGATGCGCACGGTGGGGGCGTGCATCATGGTCCATAAAAAGAAAGTTGGCCCCCAACTGCTCCAGCGTAGGATACCTCTATAGCCTATAGAATTTCATCCCGATATCTTACAGCATTCACAGTTCCATTTCTAAAAACATGGAGGTCGGTATGACTAACAATGCTGATGTCTGCCCACAATATGATTCTACCTGCACTAAAGGAATGTCTTTCTTGCACGAAACGTGGATTCTCCCGTATTCCACGTTCACGCCAGATCAGGGCACGACAATTATCAGGCTGCAGGCTGAATCTTGACTCGTCACTTAAGAGAACCGTGGACCACTCTTCACGGGTCCAAAGAAGATGTATTTCAGCCAACCTTCTGCGGGTTCTGCGGTGTACAGCAGTTAAAGGAATGCATACCATTGATCGCCGGGCATACAGTCCACCGTGACGGAGTCGAGTTCGCACGGCCTGAGTACACACCCGTCGTCTAATAGCAGCGATAAACTGTTCCCGCAGCTTAATCTCATTGCTTCACCGTTTCCTTTATGCTATTAGCGTAAAGCAGACATCATCTCTTGCAGTGGTGGCATATGGGGGGCCCCGCCCTGGTCTTTTTCGTACTGTGCCAGTCTCTCTGAAGCAATTCCAGAGTATGCTAACCCGCTTTGGGAAGTTCCAACCGCTGCTGCCACTGTCATCTACGTTTGGTCAAGACGCCCTATGACTCTCCAGGGCATTTTCAGGTGACACTTAACGATTCCGCCACTTGTTGATCCGGGAAAGTGGAGAAAACCCAGCAGCGCCAGCCTCTTTATAAGGTTTCGCAGGACAAAGCAGTGAGCTGCTCTCTGATTTATTGGTTGATACGGAGGTTTCCTTTCCTTCTCAGGCTGGGGAGGAGGAGGGAAAGAAAACTAAGTGTAAGAGAGGAGAGGAGAATTTAGAAGAAGCTGGGGGTTGCTCTTCTGATTATGCTATTCAAGCTCTTGGTCAGTTTTATATTTATTCTGATATTGTTAAGAAGGCCACTTCAAGAGAAGAAGCTTAAAACCAGATCAACGTAAAGTACATGATAGTCTGCTTGAAATTGAAAAAATCTTCACCAAGCTGCTCCTTAAGGTGAAGGATATGGAATTGACTTACAAATATTTGGAACTTGAAAAAACAAAATATCAATTTAAGTGCCAATCTCTTCCTGCATTAAATACACCGGAGCCTTCTTGATCTACATTCGCTGAGATAACGAAGAGGGTAATCACGTCGAAACCCGCTCTGGCCAAGTCTAGACCTGGAAAGGTGTTCAATAAGGAATTAACTGATTTTAGTACCCTCGTTTTCCTTAAGGAAGGAGGTGAGGGAGAGGAGGTTACCAAAGAAATTAATAAAGTGCTTCGGGATAGCCTGAAGCTTAATGTGATTGGCGGGGGCTTGAAAGGTCAAATAGTAAGAAAAGACGGAAAGATTATACTGAAAAGCTTTGGCAAAGAACAGAAGCTTAAAGTAGAAAAACAATTAAATCTTGTTGATATATTAGAAGTGAAGGGTATAACTAATAGGCTCCCTGCTTTTAAACTCACTGATATTCCAGAGAAGTACCAGGAGGATATGATCCTTAATGAAGTTATTTCTTCAAATTCAATTATTTAATGCTTTCTCTATGGAACAAATTAAGAAAGATTTAAAGATTTTAAGTAGTAAACCTCGAGGGATAGATAGAAAAAGAATTGGATCATTCAAGCCTCGCCACCTACCTTCAAGGCTCTGGAATCTCAAAACTTCGTGAATTTTAATTATATCAGGGTGCCGTTTGTTGAAGATATCTTGGTGGTGAGGTGTTTTAATTGTAATGCCTTTTATCACCTGGCCAAATCATGCGATAAGCAGGTTTCCTGTAGCAAATGCGGAGGGGCGCACACATTTTTTCATTGCGTCTCCAAAATTACTGTGTGTAGCAATTGTAAGATGGCTGGGAAAGATGGTGCGGGTCTTGCTGCTAACTCAGTTGAATGTCCCTGCTTCATTAGAGCTCTATCAAACAGCAGCAGACGTGTTGTTTATAAATGATGCGCATTGCGCAGTTTAATTTGGGAAGGGGTCAGGAGGCCCGAGGTTCTTAAGGATCAATTTGATATCTTTTGTTTCCACTTGTAAGGCTGCTATCCCCCTCTCTCGAAATAATTACAAAAAGAAATTTAAGCCGGCTTGGTGGAATCCTGACTTGAGGACCAAACGATCACGGATGAGGGCCCTTAATAAGAGATTGGTGCCTGCCAATACCCAAGAGGAAAGAGACACATATGAAATTCAATGGAGGGAATCGCAGAGAGACTGCCGGGGTAGTCTGAGACGGGCGAAATGGAATTCTTGGAGGAGGTTCTGGGAGGAGTCTTGCGATCGCGATCTTTTTGGTCTGCCAGCCAAGATTGTCGGTGGGAGAGTCAGGCATCCCTTGGTCAGGCGGACCATCCTGACTCCTTGTGGTTTATGGACTTCCTCCGAGGAGGACACTTCTGCAAGTCTCTTACATGAATATTTTCCTTGTGATGACGCCTCTTTGGATGATACTATTTCCAGCAGGATTCGGGACAGTTCTAAGATGCTCTATGTTACGGCCTACAAGGAAAAGCCATTCTCCAGGGAGGAGCTTACTTTACTTATTCAAGATTTAAATCTTAATTCTATATCAACGAAGTATGTGGAGAATTTGGGTAAATTTACACAATAAATAATTATTAAACTTACACTCACCTCCTCAACTCAAAAGAAATAAATACGATATTCATGTAGAATGGCGAATTTTCGGAATTTATTTCGTTAATTCCTTTTACTAGCCTCCTTTTACTAGGCTAGTAAAAGGAATTAACGAAATAAATTCCGAAAATTCGCCATTCTACATGAATATCGTATTTATTTCTTTTGAGTTGAGGAGGTGAGTGTAAGTTTAATAATTATGTACACAAGAAAGAGAATTAGAGAGATTTATGGAATAATTACTTACACAATAAATGTCTTGACGAGTCTATCTTTCCCTCTGTTTGGAAGAAGGCATCGGTGGTATTGTTGCCAAAGGGTGACAATAAGTTTCGACCTATTTGCCTTCTTCCTGTTATCGGCAAGGTTCTGTACAAGGTTCTGTTCTTTGTTGTAATAGGATTATCCATTTTATGGAGTCTACCAGTTTTCTTTCCAGGAATCAGTTTGGATTTAGAAGGGGCCGCAGCACAGTCGGCGCTATTTCGGCCCTTCGAGATGTTATTCGTCGTTGTGGTGCCGTGGGCCGACACGTGATTGTGGTTTCCCTGGACATTGCCAATCATGCTTGATATCCCCTGATTCTGGAGATGCTAAGGAGGGGGCGATGTCCTTCCAACTTCTATTATTTGATTTCTTCTTTCTTGGAGGGCCGTTCCATTTCTTTAGGGTCGGCGGCTACCTCCTGTACGAAAGGTTGTCCACAGGGGAGTAACCTTGGTCCTTCCCTTTGGCTTTTGGTTATGGAGGACCTCTTCTTGTCCTTGGCATTTTTTTATGATACTTATGACATGGGTGATTCCATTTATGTCCAGTCCTTTGCCGATGACGCGGTCGCATTGATCAATGCCCCATCTGTTAAAAAAATTAAAAAGCTTTGGGATTCACTCTATAAAGTTACAAGAGTCTGGGCGAATCGTAACAAATTGGTCATTAATTCTAATAAAACCTCCACATTGTTCATTCCCTGCAGAATGATTCAACGTCAACCGGTGATTAAAATAGATGGTTTTTGTCTCCCCCTATGCGACCATCTGTTATATTTGGGTATTGTTATTAACTCCCGGTTGACTTGGACAGACCACCTTACTCGTATGTGAGGCAGGGTAATGGGCAATGCTAGTAGGTTTCTCGCACTGGCTCCGAAAAACAGAGGGATGAATCCCAAAATTAGAAAATTAATTTTCAATACTATAATTAAGTCAAAGATTTTGTACGGGGCAGAGATCTGGGGGGAAGATGCCCAGAAAGTCAGATTAAAAAGCTGTTCAATAATATGATTTGTAGGCCTTTTTTATTAGCAATAACTAGAACATATAAAACTGTTTCGAACGATGCACTTCATATTTTAAGTGGTGTCCCCCCTCTGTGATTCAAGCCCATCATTTGGTCTCTCATTACAAACGAGTTAGTAGCCCGGAATATTGTCAGAGGGTTCCGATCGACCGTTGGATACACCTGGCAAACAGAAGCATTTTTGACATCAAGAGCTGGAATGGTCGGAATGAATCCTATGATGCCTACATCTTTACCGACGTGTCTAAGCTGGATGGCAGAGTGGGATTCTCCATTGTATTTTTAGACAAGACCTTGAACATCATTGATATCTTTAAGGAGCGCTTGCCTGATTCTTGTTCTGTTTTTCAAGCAGAGCTCTGTGCCCTCCGGATCGCGGTGTCGTGGGCGGCCGCTTTTTGGGCCGCCCATTTTTACCCATTTTTGCTTGGGTAACGAGTCCGTAACAGACTAAAGCTAGGCCCGCGCTCATTTCTGATTCTTATTCCGCTCTGCGATCTGTGGCGAATTGCTCTTATGAACATTTCGACGCCCGGGATACCCACATTGATCTTATTAAGTTAACTAATAATGGAACAATCTGCCAATTGTTCTGGGTAAAAGGTCATGTCGGCTGTTATGGTAATGCGCTTGCCGACAGCGAGGCGATATGTGCAACTATGTTGGAAACGGTCACCATTTCTCGACCCTTGCCCCGTAGCTTGTCCAAGTTTATTATGCGATCTGAGGTTACCACCAGCTGGCAAAACGAATGGATTTCATCCTCTAAAAATACTGTTTTACATTCACTGATAGACAGGGTTAATGACCGCACTATCTTTGGGGATTTTCACCTGAATCAATTCTTGACTGGCCATGGGGATTTTGGTTTTTATCTTTTTAGGTTTTGCAGGATAGGTAATCCCGCTTATCGGTTTTGTGACTTACACGAGGACGAGGATGTTGACCATGTTTTGTGGAGATGTGAACATCCTCGCCGACTCCAGCTCCATTTTCATTTTGTGCAGTTATTGATCACAAGTGGTGTTCCTTTACCTGCGAAAACCATGAAATTTTGAAAAAAATTCATAACGATTTTAAAAAGTATGCCAAGGGATTATTATTCATTTAGAGGCCCCTTTTTTTTTGTTTTTGTTTTATTGTTTGTGTGCCACCATTCGGTCGACTTTTCGGGCATGGGGAGCAATGCTCCGGGTGGATGCGAACTTGCCCGTTCATGGTTGAGTAGGGTCTTTGACGGCTTTTCCGTGGCGGGTGCGGTCCTGCCCTAGCATCCCCCGGCTAACTGTGCCATTGGGTGGATTGTCCTTTTTAATTACTAGTCAGCTACCCGTCGCTTCGCTCCGGAAGCCTCGCTTATGTAACGGTAAACAACCTTTTATTTATTAAAAAAAAGAAACACACACACACAAATTACATCAAGGAAACTAAAACTAAAATTTTTAAAAGTTTTTTTTTTTAATTTAATTTTTGATGTCTATATTCTCTCAATCTACGACTGCTTTTAGAATCTATGATATATATTTATTTTTTATAGAGATTAGAATGTAGGCCTCGTGGTCTAATGGCTAAGACATTTAACTTCTGAGCAGTATTTTACCTAATAGAAATAGTGTATCTTTCTTGACTCTCTTTTTTTTTATTCCTATTGATACTTTTCAGTGGTTTTCGAGTTAGAAATAGTGATTTTTCAGTATTCTACCTAATGAAATACTGCTTCTTTATTTCTTGACTCTTTTTGTTATTCTAATTGATACTTTTCAGTGGTTTCTGAGTTACAATAGTGTTCAGTATTCTACCTAATAGAAATACTGCTTCTTTCTTTTTTGAGTCTCTTTTTTTATTCTAATTGTCACTTTTCAGTGGCTTTTGTGTTCCAAAGATTGATGGTTTTTGAGTTACAAAAAGTGATTTTTTTGGTATTCCACCTCAAAAAAAAAAGAGTGCTTCTTTCTTTCTTGACTATTTTCTTTACTCCAACATCTGCCGTGTACATGCACTTATTTTTCAAGATCACATAGAATTTGGTTAAGAAAGAATATTTAAAATATTGCAACGTTTCGGCAATTATAGTTCTAATTGTCAGTTTCGAATTACAAATGAACTGACAGATGGGAAATAAATAAACAATCTTGAGATTCAAAAAAAAAAGGTTGAATATATTCCTTATTGATGGGGGAAAGGAAAGGAGATATAAGTCAAAAAACAATATAAAGAGAGTTGTAGTCCTTATGGCCTAATGGATAAGATGTCTGACTTCGGATCAGAAGGTTGCAGGTTCGATTCCTGTCGCGGATGTTTCATTATAAAAATTATGTCTATTTTCTATTCTTAAAGAAAATTGCGCCGGACAGACAGACACACAGACAGAGAAATAAAAGATTTTAGTAATATAGATTATAATTTTTTGCCATGGCTGGTTGGAAAATGATTTCGGTTCAATTTTCCAGCTCTCTTGCATTGTTTGATATGGGTACTCTTCCTTTTTATTATTATTATTATTCCTCTCTCGCTAATTGCTTCTTAATTTTTTTTCCTTTTAACTTTTCCTTTTACTTTCCTTTTACTTTTAATAGGAGGCTGGGGTTTTAATAATGTTTCATTGTTGTTTTTAGCTGTTTAGACTTTACTAAGTTTTTTGTTTTGTTTTTTATACGTTTTATGATTTAATATGTATATGTGTATATGTATATATTTTCTGCTTGGGTGTGTGTGTTGGTGTTTTTGTAAAACCCCAAGGTCATTTGAAAGAAACAAAGAATTTTATGAAGTATATAAATTTACCGATAGGGTTAAAGGTGAATAAGCATGCCAAAGACGTTTGCAAGAGTAATGAAGTTAAGATTATTTTTTATAAAGATAGTACTTTATTTAGAAAAAAGAGAACTAGGAAGGAGAATGCACAATTAGATAGGAGGGGGGTAATTTATGCATTAAAGTGCCGGATTATGCATTAAACTGCGGTGGGGTTTACATTGGAAGTATGGGCCGTACTGTAAGAGAACCTGTTAAGGAACATATCACAGCTTACGAAAAAAGGAATGGAAAAATTTCAGAATGGTCTAATCACTGCATAAGCAAAAATCACTGTCCAGACCCGATAGTGTTTAATGTTTTTTACGTAAAAGATGAGAACAAACGCTATATATTGGAATCGTGCTTAATTAATAGCTGTGAATGTTTTAATAGGGACAGATCAATTAAAGTGAATGATGTTTCATTAGGCATATTCAAGAGATCTTTCCTTCCTTTTATGGAATTTGGCCAACTAGGGACCACGGAACTAGCTCAACCTGACGTCAGGGCGAGGCTAGTGAAATTCAAGAAAGGGGGGACGAGAATTATATCCCGTCCAGGATAACCCTGAGATAGTAAGTCCCAGGTGGGAAACGGACGAAACACAGAAAAAGAAAGAAGCAGCCATGCCACCACCAGGATTCGAACCCGGATACTGGCGCATCGGCCACAACAGCAGCCCGCCGGCTAAACCGCACATCGGCCACAACGGCAGCCCGCGGCTAAGCCGCACGGCCACGCCAGCACGCCTAAGAGATCTTTATTAAAAAATAAGAAGGTTAAAGAATATTTAACTTTGAAATAATCACATGTCTGTTTAATACA
Source organism: Thereuonema tuberculata (assembly GCA_023159025.1). Taxonomy (NCBI): domain Eukaryota; kingdom Metazoa; phylum Arthropoda; class Chilopoda; order Scutigeromorpha; family Scutigeridae; genus Thereuonema; species Thereuonema tuberculata. The sequence continues at coordinate 27,164 of JAFIDM010084177.1, forward strand.
TTAGTTTACTGTTACGTTATTTGATATTTATTCTTTATTATTTTTTGATTCTGTTCAATACATTGTTTATTGTTATGTTATTTGATATTTAATGTTTATTGACATTTATTGATTGTAATGTATTATGTTAATTATTTAATGCAATATGTTACGTTTGTTTCTGATTTACTTTGTTACTTTTCAATTATGCTGTTAAGAGAGAGAGAAGGAGTTTCTCTTTCTTTTTATTTTGTATTTTGTATTTCTTTATAATCCTGAAGAAGTCATTTCGTTAGGATGAAATATAGATTTGGAAGGAATGAAGACGAGTTTGTTTATTGAGTTATTTTATATATACAGCGTAAGAAGATATATGTAAGTTCTTATGATGCATATTCAAAGATGCATTCAATGCTATAATATATCTAAAAATATTAGAAAACATTTCTGTTTTGGAAATACTTACAAGGAGGGGTCACAGATGTATCTCTTAATTGTCATGCCCTTTTGGGAGATGATAGTACTCATGAAGTACTTCAAAAATATACCCGGTTTTAGGGTCCAACACTCAAGCGTTTTGGAGATATTTGATGATTTTTATAGTGCTTCCGGTTTTCACGCATAAAGGCTTCGTGTCTGCCAATAGATACAGGAAGTGCAGCGATGGCTCAATCGATTAAGAGGCTTTCTATTGAACTCGAGGTTGCAGGTTCGCGTGAGTTACCTGACGAAATTTTTTTTTTTTTTTAAAAACCTTTTTTTTTCTTTTTTTAATCCATGTCTTATATGCTAAACAGTTTCTTTTCTTTTTTTTTTCTTTTTTTTTAATTTTCTTCTTTTTTTAAATTTTGTTTTTGCTTCTGCTTTTTTATTTCTTTTTCGTGTTTTTTCTAATAGGCAGAAATAAAAATAAAATTAAAAATATATAAATCTATTAACTTTTATAATTTAAGCTACTTTCAGTTTAGAAAAATAAAATCTGCATATCAATATACATATATTTTTTATTGTATTCTTCTTTTCCAGTAACAACAAGACTGTCCTCTTTTTTTTCTTTTTTATTATTATTAAAATTGTAAGTAACTGAAGAAAGATAGAAAAATTGTAAGCTTACTATTTGAAATTTACAATTCATACAAATAATTTTTATATCATTATTACTTCTCCCTTGTCTGTCTTATTCAACAGGCGCCTTTTCGAATAAACCACCCATAAACCACCCATTCTCCTTGTGTTTCCATCCCGGCTGTTTTCTTTCGGTGCAACATTATTGCATCTCTAACATCATACCTTTCAGTATCTATTCCTTTTAAAATTTTCATTTAATGTGGGATGGAATTAATGCATAAAAGTAAGGTAGCACACTTTGTAATTGAGAGATTAACATATAATTATAACAGTTTCGAACACTGACTGTTTTTCGTGAGACTAACAAAAGTTTACATCTTTTTAGAAATATAATAATTTGCGAGAGGAACAGAACAAATAGATGGACCAATAAAATTTGAGAGGAAGACTTCCAATTAGCTTCATTGGGTTAGGAGCTTAAGGTGAGCTTCGGGCTGTGTTAGATCAGGGGAAGTAATTGGAAGAAATTGAAAGTTGACCTTATTTTGAAGTTTGGATTTTACTGAGGGAGGAAAGGGGGGGGATGGGTGAGCTTATGGCCTTGAGGTTGTGTAATGGGTTGTAATAAAGGGGGGGATTTCCATGGTTGGGAAGCTATTAGTAAACAACTTGTCAATGGTTGAAGTGAAGAGAAATTATATAATTATGGGAATAGTTGGTTGGAGCTGCGATTCTGGAATGGTTTTGAGGAATAAAGTATTTTCTGGTATTGGGACGGATTGATTAAATGAATCGCATTTGATTGTGAAATATGTTTCATAACATAATCTTCTGAATTAATTTTTTTCTTTAAGAGTTGTGTTTTGCAGATCAAGGATATGTTTTGAGAGGATATATTTTTATGTATCCATTCCTTTTAGTCCTCCCTTCTGTCTTTTGTATCGCAGTCCTTGGCATCTTCAAACATCTATCTTTGACATCATTACTTCCCAGGCTTCTGTGTTAAAATAAAAAAAAAATTGCTGTCCCTCACTAAACATGCCGCCTGGAATGGCGATTCACCTTGCCTCTCCTAAATCAGGCCTGCACCAATGATTCTTTGCATTATCAACATACTTGATACATTATTACACTCATTTTAAACATTGTTGATTATGTGTGTATTTACCATAAGTCTTCTTAATTCTCCCTCTTCTAGACATTCTATCTATTGAAAAGTCTTCAAATCTTCAAAATAAAAACAAAATAAACGTATAAAACCATACATTTATTGAAATAAATATTTCTTAATTTTCGAAAAGACATGACTTCTTTTCTTTTTCAAAGCCTAAAAACAACAACAATATGTTACAATATGTTATTGAAAAAGATTGTAAAACGAGAAAAACCATGGAAAGAGTTGAAGAGGTTCTTATATTGTAAAGATGTGACTGGGGCTTAGTAGGTAGAGTGATAGAGGAGGAGATATTTTTATTAAGTAATTTATAGATGAAGAGAGCTAACTGTAGGTTATAGAGGTCATGGAAGGAGATAACTTTATATTTGTGCCAAAGAGATTTAGTCGAGTATTGCATTGGCTTTCCGTCCAAAAATCTTAGGAAGTGTTTTTGTACCTTAAGAATCATGTTTTGATAAAATTTAGAGGCGGTGCCCCATATTGCAATACCGTAGTATATGTTGGAGTGGATTAACGACCAATATAGATTTAGAAGTATTTGTGTCGGTAGAAAGTTTAGTTTTTTAATAATGCCCAAGTTTTTAGAAATTTTGTAAGAAATTTGTTGGGTATGTAGATTCCATGAAACATCCTGTGTGAGAGAGATACCTAAATATTTGAAGGAATGCATTTCCTGAAGGGCAGCGTTTTTATAAGTGACAGCAAAATTCTCTTTACAAAGGATTTTGTTTTTTTTGATGGAAAAACATATATACTGTTTTCGATGTATTTAATTTCAGATCATTTAAAGACAATCAAGATTCAAGGTGATTGAGTGTTTGTTGAACATTTTCCTTGCGATCCTTTATACTTTTATTAGCAAAGAGAAGAGTCCCGTCATCCGCATAGAAGATGCATTTGTTAGCAGGAGAAGTGAGGAGGAGATCGTTAATAAATAGATTGAAGAGAAGGGGAGACAGAATGGAACCTTGCGGTAAGCCTTTGGATGTAGAAAACCAGGAGGAGGAGTATTCATTTAGAGTTAATTGATATTGGCGATTAGTAAGGTAAGAAGCTAGCCATGACAATGGAGGGTCTCTAATACCGAAATGCTCTAATTTAGTCAGTAGGATGTCAATATTAATTAAATCAAATGCTTTCTTGAGATCAAGAAATAAACCTAAAACAATTTGCTTTGAGGCCATTTGATTTGTGATCTATTAGAGCTGTTTCAGTATTTTTTCGATGTGTGAAACCGTGTTGTTGTTCAGCAAGTAGTTTTTTCTGAGATATGAATGTAGATAACTTATTAAGAAAAAGCTTTTCAAAGACTTTTGAGAACGTGTGTTAATTATAGATATAGGACGATAGTTGGCTAAATTGTTCATGTCACCTGATTTCCATAGTGGAATAATTTTAGCCTCTTTGAAGGAGAAAGGGAAGATGCCTTCTATGGCTGACATATTGAATATGTGAGCTAGAGGAAGAGAGATTTCATCTACGATGTTTTTAAGAAGATTAGGGGAGACCTCATCAGGTCCAGAAGAACTTTTATTACTTAACGATTTAATTGTATATTCCACTTCAAGAGGGAAAGTTGGTGATAGATAAAAGGAAGAAGGAACTGGGTTGTGAGGTATAGAAATGTTACGTACATCAAGAGAAGAAGAGGATGAGTGTGGAAGTAGCTTATTCAGAAAATGATTTAAATTTTGAGTGGTATCAGTGGGATTATTCTCGGCGATAAGATGAGATGGAAGCTTTTCTTTAATTGAGGTTGTTAATAGTTTATTAATATTCTTCCATTTCTCTTTAATAGATAGGCTATCCTTAAATGTATTTTCATAGTAACTGATTTTGGCCGATCTAATTTTTGATTTTAAGTTATTTTGAAGAGTTTTGAGACACTGAAGTTTGTCAGGGGTAGGGTTCTTTTGCAGGTTTTATAAAACTACAATCGACAATTGCGCAGTTTCGAAGAGACTGGAACTGAAATACAATTCAATAAACAAAATGAAAAAGAAATTTCGATGTACCACATGATAATCACGAATGCTCTCCAAGAGGCAAAAGAGAAAGTACAAAAGGGAGAATTTCCTGTTCTTTCTGTCATTTTACTGAATGATGACTTCTTGATACAACTCGTACAACAATCTCCTACGGATGTTTGTATACAACTTTCAACCAGTACCCAAACCTGTCAAATGCTAAATACATCCTGGCATAATTTGATGCTGGTGTTGGCCTCTAAATGTTTGCTTTTAATTTTTTTTCATGTTGTTGTATGGAGAACCATCATCACCCTCGTCCCCGAACCCGTTCTAATTAATCCTGTAACCTCTTTTTGAAAATTGTAATAAAACATTGAAAAAAGATATTCTTGTGTCTATGTTTCTTTCAAAATCTAAAAACATTATAATAGTAAATTAATTTTTTTCCCTCTACATTATGAATAAAAAACATCATTCAAGTTCATACATGTTTGAAAACGTCATCAGACAAGTTTATGTATGAAATAATTACCTCTTTATTTTATAATTGAATGTAGAGGAAGATTTGAAAGTGACACCATTCTATTCGGACCAATGAAAAAAAGATTGATAAAAGCAATTTCATACATGAACAATTTTCACCTTTATTTCTTAACCTAATGTAAAGGAAGATTGAAAAACGTCACCATTCTATTCGAACCAATGCACAGTGGGGTATTTGATATCAAAAGTTGATCAAAACTCATTTGTTATTAATATGTCAGTGAAATCGTTACCTAAGCGTTTTTTACTATAGGAAACTTAAATAAAACTAGAAATTAACACAAAAGGGGATGTTTATTAAACAATAATATGATGCCACAGGAAAACATTATGATGATTCATCACACGAGCTCTCCTCATTTGGCTCATCGTCTTCATGAACACTGTTTGAACTTTCTTGGGTTGAAGTTGTTGCAGAGTTTGATGGCAGAAGAAGATCGATGGTTTCTTTGGAAAATGGCTTCGTTGATTTTCTTGGCAAAGGACGTATACTTGTCAAAAGAGGGTCTGAGCTCAACAGTAATCTGTGTATAACATCTCTATTGCATGCCTCTCGGGAAAATTTTCTTGCGAACCCAAGTCTGTATGTACGAAAGTGCTTGTTTCTGGCTTCAGCAGCCTCCTCTGATAGTTGCCCAATCGGTAATAAGGCATGTGAAATAATTTCAGCACCATGCACTAAAATTTTATGCATGGTTGGTGTCATAGGATGCCAGCTGTATAACCTTACATACAACTGAGCTGTTTCATATGCATATTTATCAAATTTAGCGACATCAATCTCATGTCCACTTGATATTGCCTCCAATATAATCTTCAATCTGTAAATTAAGGTTTCGTCAACTCCAGTAATTTCGCTTGATAATTTAGGGTCTTGGAAAAATCTTCTAGCCACATTTCCATCATTCGTATTTCCATAGCCAGCTTTAGGAATATCTACTAAAAGACCCAACTCCTGTTTGAATTTCTCTTGAATTTTTGGTTTTTGTCTCTGCTATAGTCTTTTTATCCTCTGTAGATCTTGTTTGCCATTTTCCAGTTGGAATCTTGTATGACAAATGAAGGATTGATTCGAACAACCGAATTTTCGCATGAAGGACAGATATCCCCAATGATAGTGATTGTGGGTTCACATCTTTCTTCTGTGTTAAG
>JAFIDM010084177.1:48052-62845 GCA_023159025.1 Thereuonema tuberculata
TTACATACGCGAGGCTTCCGGAGCGAAGCGACGGGTAGCTGACTAGTTTATTTATGAAATCGAAATTTTTCTAGCTTTTAAGTCATTTTCACTGTAGTCTTTAGCAATCCAGACATTAGACTCTATTAAAACACTCCCAACTTAAACTTTAACCTTCCGGTGATCTCAGATATTTAAGCAAGAACATAAAATCCGGATTGATTTCTTGATAATTAGCTGTCTATTGAGAAAAGCTAAAGTTTCCTTCTTCAATTTAGACGTGAATTTGCTACTATGTGTTAAAACCCAACGATTGATTTTATATTTAAGGCTATTGAATTGATTTCGAAAATGTTCAAAAGCATTTACCACACCTATTGCTTCTTGTTTTGTTCCATTTGCATTTGTAACACCCATCCTTTATCAAAAGGAACTCAGTGTTCTGTTAGAAATGTGGAGAAAAACTTACAGTTAACATTAGATTTCATCAACTTAGTAAAAGGGTAAATACGGATCTTATTTCTTTCATCTTTCTTCCTTTTTTAACAAACTATAACTGTAATTTTGAGATAAATAACTAAACTAAATAACTTGAGATAAATAATTTTGAGATAGGTATTTATAAAGTAGTCGTAAAGTAGTAGTTTTTTTGTTATTATATTTTTATTGCCAACTGTTTTTAGCTCGAATATTTTATCATTAACAATTATAGCTGCAATTAAAGTAGACTACAGAAGAAGTGTGGCAATTAATAATGATTAAATCATTTAAAGACATTTGTTCTTCAAAATTTACTTTGAGAAACTGCTGTTTTGTTGACATCAGTTACCGCCATTTCATTTAAGGACAAACTTTCTTTGAAAGCAACTATAGAACTTTAAAAAAAAATGCTTACGAAATTTAATTTCAACGATAACAGACAATAAATTTCTAATATTTAATTTTCTAAGATTTAGAATTTACGATTTTCTATTACTGCATATACACTGTCCGGCCATTTTATTAGCTACACCCTGCTGTGTTGTGTCGCACAGCAACTCTTCAAGCCGGTGAGGGCAATGTTGTGGGATGGGGAATGTTTTCCTGGTACACGTTGGATCCATTGATACCTCTGGTGGCACGTCAGGATGCTAGGGCGTGACCAAACATCGTAGCTGACCAAAGACAACCGTACATGCTAACAGTTTTTCCTAATGCAGATGACTACTTCCAGCAGCCTTGCTCATGTGCACAAAACCCGCATCACTATGGGATGGTTTGAGGAACATGACGATGACTTTTCCTTGCTGCAGTAGCCCGCTCAGACCTCGATCTCAGCCCGATTGAAAATTTGTGGGCTGAACTGGAACGGGCTGTTCGCTCCAGGCCTACGCCTCCATCAAATCTTCAGGAACTGCATGACACACTCATGATACACAATACCGCAACACGTTTTCAGAATCTTGTGGAATCCATGCCTCGACGAATTCAGGCTGTTTTGAGGGCTAAAGGAGTCCCAACACGCTACTAGGTAGAAATACCTAATAAAGTGGCCAGACAGTGTAAATGCCGTAGTCGTTTTATCGTTTCCATCTTCTTTACACATGACACGGATTACCTTTCTGTTTGCACATCTGTATTAACTGTATTAAAACATATCTAGAAGTACTTTTCTTCTTCAACTAAGTAGTAACTAAAGAAAATGGGGTTTCAAATCATTTTTGTTTTAAAATTAATGAAGGAAGTCTTTTTCAAAGAAGATTCAAATAAAAAAGATTAGCCATTCATTTGCAGGTCCCCCACATCAAATTCAGGGCCGAGGTAGCAAATGCAATAACGGGCCCTCTCCTCTTCTCCCATGTTATGATCCCAATCATAAATTCTAGGAAAAAATATCGCGAAAATACCGCACGATTTCATACTTCTACAGTTTAAACATGGCACAGTTTTTACCATTATTTTTAGAGCAAATTACCTTAGCACTGATACGGATAAATAATTAAATGTGAACAATAAAAAAAAATGAAATAAATGAATTCTGTGAAACCTCTACCAATTTTGTCACAGAATGTATAGCAGTGATACAAGATCTGAAACTTAAATTCAAAATTTCCTCTTAATGCCTTTCCTAAAAGTAGAATAAAATATGCTGCGGCATGCTGAGCCTATTACAGTAACGCCTGAACATACAAAGAAAATGTAACTAGTAATAGGAAAATTAAATCTTTAACTATCAAAATAAGTAGAAAATACAACAAAGCCAAATTAAACAAACTTTTATGTTTTAAAAGTTTTTACTGTTGACTATTCGAAAATGTTTCTTACACAATGATATCTTTTCTTTATATTATAAAAATACATAAACAGATACACTAAATGGCAAAAGTATCTGAACACCCCATGGTCGGGACGCGGAGGCTCCTGAGGCACTTATTAATATGGTGTCGGTCCACCTCTTGTATCGATGACAGCCTGTACAATTCTGGGAAGACCTTTCCACTAGGATTTGATAGGTGGTCGCAGTTAATGGACTTCCAGGTGACCATGACGGCTGAAGTGAATCCGGCCACGGAAGATGGCAATGTGGTTGGGCACTTAATCTGCGATTTTTTTCGTTCCACAGATGTTCAATAAGGTTGTGATCAGCGCTCTGAGACGCCCAGTCAAGTTGTGGAACACGCATGTCGTCAAGCCACGGCTGCACAAGCTTCGATGTGTGTACAGAACAGTTATCCTGCTGAAAGAGGAAAGGGCTTTCCCCAACCTCCTGCCACATAGTTGAGAGGGCACCGTTGTCAGAATGGCCCGATACAAAGCAGAGTTCATGTTGCCCTTCACAGGAACTGAGGAACCCAGGTCGAACCACAAAAAACACCCCCAAATCATTAGGCTTCCGCCATCTAACTTAGCAGTTGACACAATGCAGTCGAATAAGAAGCGTTCGTCGGGTCATCCGCCAAACCCACATGCGTCCATCAAACACATTGAAGCAGATTCATCACTCCACAGAACGGTTTTTTTCTCCTCTGTAGTCCAATGGCGGTGATTTCTGCACCATTGCAACCGACGCTTCGCATTGACGGATGAGATGTTCGGCTTGTGAGCGGCCGCACGGCCTTGGAAACCCATGTAGCTTCAGCCCTCGGCGAACAGTCCTACTGCTAGCGACAACGCCCGACGCATTTTGGAACTCCGTCGTCATCACAACCAACGGAGATATACGATTTCGCTTCCGTATTCTCTTCAGGGTTCGACGGCTAAGGAAGTTTTCTCAGTCTATCACTTCGTGCAGCTGTCGTTTTACTGCCTTTACGTGTCCATTTTAAGATTACATCACTCACAGTTGATTTCGGCACGTGCAGCATGTCCGCAATTTCACAACAGCGGCATACGATTATCACGCCACGTTCGAAATCACTGAGCTTGCACGAATTACTAATTTTATCGGGAACGCAGAATTCTGACGGTCCAAGCACCCGCCAACGCTGTTATGGCGTCCCGTGACGCATCAAACCTCCTGACTTGCCCGATCCACTTCGTTGGAAGGATGTCCGGATACTTTTGGCCATATAATATATTTATTTTCCCAATGGAAACCTTATCACAAGGATTGTGTTGGCAAGATAAGAAACAAAATTATCCGTTTTTAATTAGTAAAATCGCCACAGAATAAATATAAAAACAAGCAACAAATATAACTTAAGAAAGGGTACTTACAGAAGATTATTGTTAGGGGCTCCCATATGCGTTTCTCTGGAATCGGAACGACTCCTTAAGCAGGAAACGAAGCCCTGATTCTTTTCTTTGATTTTTCGCTTGTTCACACAACCAATGATATGCCACCACGTATCCAGGCATGTATATTGGAAGGTCCACGGACGATTTTATGAGTAACTTATAAACACGGCTAATCTGCTCTGAAATCAGGAACGTACGTCACCGTTTATCTACGGCTTGTTATCTACGCAGTACCCTTCTTGCATTGCCAAAGTTTCTATTGCGTTCTTCCAAGACCCGCGCTCAACATTAATACTTATCCTTAAGAATTATTAAGTAATGAAGAACTCTTGTTATTTTATAGGGGTAATTGCGTGGCGTCACTTAAATTAACAGAAAAAAGTCAATCAATAAATAGATATGATTCTAATTAGTGACTTAGAACAAAGAATTGACAGGCTGATCACCGTGGGAAATAGCAAAACATTTGTTTATGAGAATAAGAATAAACAAAATTCTCACGAGAACATAATAGACGATAATCGAGACTTCAGAAAAACGGGTGATAACATGAAAACTAAAATATAAAATAATCGGATTTATGAATACAAATAATGATTCTTTACAATAAACAAGTATTCACAGAAGAAAACAAGTGACGAGGGAACAATACGAAACATAAAAAAAATAAGTTAAAATATGGGCTGAGGGTGGCAAACGGGTCACGAAAGAAATCAAAAATGAAGTTAAAAGAAAACCGTGACAACCCCGAGATTTACTTTTCCAGCTTTAGAAATGAAGTTTAGAAAAAAGTTTAGAAAAAATTAGCTCTGATCAAGCGTTGTAATGAAGAATACCTCTATGCAGACGGTTAAAGCAGAAAAGTAGTTGAAATAAAATGTAGACTTCTACATTGAAAGGTCTAGGAGTGATACAATTCATACATTTTTTTTTTCGGTCGAGACCTCAGACAAACGGTTGGTGCTGAGGGACCAACCTACCCCTCCCCCCCATGTGCGGAACCTGTCCATTTATAATTCAAGTTGTTTTCAAAATAACAAATATTCCTGAGAGAATCAAACATGATCAGGTATTTACACATTTTCATTGCAGGTATATTGGGGAAACCCGACAGCCGATCCGTAAGCGCGTTGCTCTGCATGCTTCCGCCCTCCGTTTAGGAAATTTTAATTATATAACGGTTAAATAATGCAAGAGATACAGGGCACAGACATGACTATCAAAATTCTTTGATACTGGCGTTTGAATCTAATGACCTTTTACGCAAACGTAAAGAGTCAAAGATTATTTTATCTGACCCCAGCAGCTATAATGACTCCATTTCGGTCAAATCAAATTATTTCTATGGGGTTCTACGAAAAAGAAAGGGATAGATGATTCAGTTTAATTTCACAATTTTGTTGATCCCTAGTTTCTCCCCTCCCTTTTCCCGGTATTTTTTTTCTCATACAGATTCCTGTTCTTGCTTCCTATAATAACCACACTGACTGCTGGCTTCCCATGTTCCGAGATTGAAGTTCTTAAGTTCCAGCTGTCAGCTGCTTCATTACCTCCGTCATTACCTGCATCGTCACTTGGTCCATCTGGTGCTGCTCGTTTGTTTCCAGGATTGCAGCTTACGATGATCGCCGGCAGATGTCCGTTCCAGTTGCATCACCTGACTACTATCTCTTTTTCATCGGATTATTACTGTACTTAACCGCCTGTATCTATTGGAATTATATTGCAAAAAAATTGTAAATGATCAGCTAGCTGATGGAAACAGGTCGTTTTAATGTGTTAAATGTTTTTTTTTTTTTTAATTTTAATTTGTGTGTTGGCTTCTTATTTTATTCAAAATATAAGTTAGACTTTGTATTATTGTTACTGAACGTGGATTGAAATTAATGAATAAGAATAGTTTATAAAAATATGGAAATTTTCCACAGAAATGGAAACTCAAGACAATTTATCACAGATTATAGATTGATATTCAGCTTAGGAAAAGGCAATGTATGTACCAACATCAAATTACAACCGCCAATCCGAACTCAACAGCAAGCTAGCTATGGTATGACATCAGATTGAATAATCGCACAAGAAAGATGGACGAGTACAACACATCGAAAAACAGGCCAGAAGTGTTTCCACTGTGATCGAGCTGTACAAGAGGTGAAATACTGCCGAGATAGAGAACCACTCAACAATACCTCTGATTTGGCAGTCAAGATACTATGCCGATGAAGTACAAGGAAGTAGCGACTTTTGATCGTCGTGATGGCATTACAGAAAACAAAATGAAAGCTGAATACAAAGAAATGCCGATTTGCAGTCGGCAATGGAGATTTTAGGCCATCTCGTCGACAACCAATGGAATTCTACCAGAACAAAATTAAAACAGTTATTATTTTCTCAATCCGACATTAAGGAAGCAAGTGAGAAGCTTCTTTAGACTGTGTTGTTGTTTAATTGAAGATTTTGCAGTAAGAGCCAGGCCGTTAAGTAATCTCCTAAAGAAGGAGGGGCAATTTCAAGAACACCAGCAGAAGAAGCCGCAATTGAAGACACTAAAGGGCCCGCGAACACGGTAAAGCAAGAGCCCTTCTCGGCCGGCCAGATTTTGATGTTCTCACCCGACCTGTGTGAAATGTTCTATTTTACTCAGACACGACCAATGAGAGTGAAGCATTGGAACACGTCACTCGTGACTGGTCACGCCCATTCGTCGAGTCCCCTACGAAATTCGATTCCACTTCATTTTAAGGGAGCGCAATTACAAGATTATTATAATAGTATTGAGATTATCTTTCGAAAAGAAATAAAACCTTCATTTAAAAAAAAAATATTCAAATATATCAATTTTATGTCTAAGAATTTATCAGAAAATATGTAAAAACAAGATTTTTTCAAAATTTCGCAGTATCGGCCTTATCCGTATGGAATTCTGGGATCGCTATCGCTGGCTAGAAAAGAATAGAAGAATTAATCCTAACAAATCTAAGAAATTAAAAAATAAAGTATCTCAAGATGGATCTTGCTAAATTTATTAATTTCTGAATATGAATTTTGTAATAGTAAACGCTTCAGTAATTATAAAATTCAAACCTTTAAAAATATTTTCGCTGTTAATTCAGAGTAGAAACAGCCACAATATCAGTCAAAATCGAAACTCCTTCAAAAATCTTTTCTAGAGTATTTTGATGCATAGCAATTAATATATTTCAGAGTAAAGATTATTTCCTATCAATAATGATCTTTCGTATTACAATAATAACTTTTTTATGGTTTTCAATACAGTTGAATTGAGAACAAAGCGGAGCAAACAATGTCATCAGTGAGGTAATTCGTTTTGCACTCTATTGGTTGGATTCGCTTAAGTCATGTTTTGTCGTGTTCTCCCTTTGAAATCGCATTACAAAATGTTTGTATTGTTGCAATAATAATTTCTGAATGTGATTTGTGTTTCGTAAAAGACGAAACGTACGATTATCAAAACTGATTGGGCGTTGCATTCTAGAAGGCTGAATACGATTAGCGAAAGATTAATAGAAAAGTTTATCCGAAGAATATTTATTTAGAAGATTTTTTTCTATATTTTTGTCTCTTTGTACATTTATCAGCTATTCGCATCAACTTAAAATGGATTTCATAAAATCTGATTCCTTAGCTTATTTATGATCAAGTAATAAAACGAAGTTACATTTAAGATTTACATTTAAGATTTAGTCTCCATCTTCCGTTGCTCAATAATGAAACCCGAAATCCCTCCCAAAAAAAGCTGGAAATTAAAAAAAAAATCAGTCCAGCTGTTTTTGTGAGGAATATCGGATTTCATTATTTGATATTTTGATTATTTATGGTCTGACTTAAAACATTTTCTCGATTATAGTCATTCCTCAACTTACGTCCAGGTTCCGCTTTATCCGGCAGGACGTAAATCGATACATTACATCAACAGAGTTAGGGGTTAGGGATTTAATAGCAATAAATATACTGTCCCAATCACTAAATATTTTTATAGATATTGGATTATTAACTATTATTATCGATTAAAAATAAGAACATAAGTAATTACAAAAGAGAGAAGAAGAGACCATAATATACAAAGACTGTTGCTGAACTTTGGAGCTTTAGATTAGGAAATGCTCTTGTCGTTGCTTCGTCACTATCGTCGATGTAATGGAAGCAGATCCTTCACAGCCTCTACAATTCCATCCTTATTTTTCAACATAGTCGTCACTGAAGAATGAGACCATCGCAAGTCATGTGCGATCACATTGTCGGTGTTATCAGCTTCATAAGTTGCAACTTTTTTTTTGGCAACTTCGCTTTAACATCTATTGCTCGCCTCTTTTTCTGTGATTCTTCACTAGGTTTTCTGATTGGGCACGTAGAGGCCATATTGCACAAAATATCGCGAAATATTTATCGATGAACACACAAATAATCTATTTCTCAAGCACAAAATCAACTGAGGAACTGTTAAGACACTTGCCGATTGCTCAGGCAGTTACCTCTGAATGCACTGTTGCCACTAAGCATAATACATTGTTGCTAAATAGAAATCTTTTTACTTTACACTCGCTTGAGTCTTGTTCGAAAGAATAATCAAAATAATTATTTATTCTCTTATGGGATCACGGACATATCTTCGAACGGATGTAACTCGAGTGGATGTACGTCGAGGGATGACTGTATTTTGATTTGCCTCTGAAACCATTTCATGATTCTACAAAGCTTAACCTTGAAAAAAGCATTACCAATTTATAGTAAGTGATTGGAAAAATATAAGGAGTAAAGAATAACATAGAAGATATCTTTATTTCCTTAAAAGAAATACAAATATCTGAAACTTACAATATATAATAATTGCCATTACTGAAAAGGATTAGAACATTAAATTATTATTACTTATACAGTTAACACATCAATAATGAGCCTCGCAAATAGTATTGGGATTTCATATTTATACGGACAGTCGAAATAGAAAAGAAAACGAAAACCTCTATGATACGATACATCAGTAAAATCCTAGCAATGGTCCATTACTTTTATTTAACTTCGTTAATCAACTGTTACAAGATACATAGACTTATAAAACAAATGATAATTTCAGTTAAATATATTTCTTGGAAATTTATTAAATTGAATACAAACATTGTACATTGTAACTGATTCGATGCAAAACTAGATTGATCAATTATTAATTAATAGATGAAATACCAAAGATACTGAATGAATCGTACAGGAATATTAAGTCAATTTTAGATATTGAAAGAAACCCATAATATATTCGGACTAAACACAAGAAATGGGTGAAGAACATTTTAAATAAAAAAAAATGATAATAACCAAATCCTAAACAATCGAATCATTCATTCTTCTGTTTCGTAGAAAATATATGATAGTATATTAGAGTTATTTTTTTTAATAATTGTAATAACAATTTTTTTGTTTAGTTTTCAAAGTTAAAGTTGAAGAACTACTTGGAAAAGATTTAAATGATCTCCAAAGCTTTACATATTCTTCATTTTTTATTGATTGAGCATACGAGACTTATATTTCCTCCTATGATTAGGCGATTTAAGCAAAAAAAAGCAAAAAAAACAAGTGAATATAATTTTGTGCTAAAGCAGAAATTTAAGAGCGACCCATGATAATAAATAAAATAAAAGAAATAATAAAAAAAGGAAAAAATATAAAAGTTCGGAAAATAAAAAAATAAGGAAAAATTACTTGATATACGGATTGGAATGGTGAAATCCGTTTACAGATCCGAAATTCCGTTCGGAATTTGTTAGGGAGAGGGAACGGACTGGACAAACGGAATAGCTAGCGACTTTGGTTGCTATCACAATACCTCCCAAATACATCGCTAACAATTTAATTAGAATTAAATATTTTCTATTATTCGATATTAGAATTAGAGTGAATTTTCTCTCGAAGGAGGGAATTGCTATAAATATGGCTAGTCTTAGGAAGGAGTAAGTTCTTTTTTTTTTTTGTTTTTTTTTGGTTTTTTGTTTTTTCTCCTTTTCTCCTTTTCTTAGATTGGAGAAAAGGGGCCTTTTTAACCTTTCCCATCCTATCCGGTTGAGTTTTTATTTTTTTATTAATTGGGGAAGAATTTTAAAGCATAAGCTCCAAAGCTTAGTGATTCATAACCCTAGTCTCACCAACGATTAACATAGAATTAGATATGTTAAAACTAGATAAGATGCTTAGTTAGATCCAACCTGAAACTTGGACTGTCTTATTTAGGTCTACACTCTTGAAAAAATGACCCCCGAAATCTCAAACCGAATCCTGAAAATTTACGATGGATATTTACCATCCAATGTAAAATATAGAACGATCATTTTAGTTTCAATCAACCCCTGTCTTGAAATTTGACGCTTTCCCTCTAACGGTGCATCAGTTACTACGAGATAGATATGTGAATGTAATCTTAGTATCAATTATTTGTTTTCAAATCCATGGATTGTAGCAAAATTTAAGAGAATAAATTTATTGTATGGTAACAAGTATTTCTGAGTTGTTGATGTGGTTAATGGGCAGGAGATTCTGTAAAGCTTTTGTTTTGTGTAGAACATTTGAGGAGAATAGTTTGTTGGAAAAGGTGTGATTGGTGGAGAGCTACCAAACTAATTTATTGTTCAAAAGACAATAGAAGATAGACAAATTATTTCACATATCATTCGACTTATTATTGGTTTGGATGATTGATAAGAAAATATTAAGAAACAAAAAAAATTCAGGCTCAAATAAGCTTTATTTAAAAATGCAAAAGAATGAACAAAACTTCAGCAAGAGGCCAATGCCTCAATGTTGAGATTTCAATCCCAATTTCGGCATCAGATATAGTAATCAGTTCTTAGTGCAAAGTCAGCTTCATTTATGAAATTTCAGGATATAACTAAATTACTTGTTTACATTGGCAGAAGTACTGTTATAGTTTAATGATTTATTTCATAAGAAAGCAATAATTTATCAGAAGTTGTAGGTCTTTCTTAATCAGTTTTGTGTTTCGACCGGAAGTGCATTTAGAGCCCATCCATCTTCAACATATATTGTTTTTGTTTCGTCATTTTCCTAGTTTCAAATGACAATACTGAAAATGCAATAAGCTCTTTAATGAACTCTTTTTATCCGCTGCAATAGGCGGAAATACTTATAAATTTTTATGCTACTTTTAATCAAATAATTAATGCAGATTCTGTAATGCCATAAAGTAGAAATTCTATGACCTCCGTAAAAAAAAATATGTCTATGGTAACAATTATCTTTTCTAATTCTCTACTATTCTCTCTGAACCAAAATATAATAGATTTTATCCGTCCATTGTGAAGTTTATAGTTATCTTTTTCTTTCTCTCAGCCATTCCAGAAAAATAATGCTTTTAGGCTTTTCAGTGATGCTCCTTTCCATTGAAATTATATCGAAATGTCTTTTGTATGTTGATTATTTTGCTGTTATGAGAATAGGCATTAGAAATGCATTGGAGAGAGCAGTTAATTTTTAAGATGAATTAATTTCGGGTCAAGCAGTCCCACAATGGTTAATCTTAATACAATTCAATTTTACATTTTACATATAAAGTTGATTAAATTCAGTAAAGTTGGGCGTAAAAATTATCATTAATGATTGATCTTTTCTCTTGTAATGGAATACTGGGGTCTCAGTTTCATTTCAACATTTGACTTACAGTTTCTTTTATAACATTCATCAAATTCATTTTCTCTATAATTCATTGAACAATCTTTGAACCAGTAAATGCATTTATTAAAAGGATCGGTTATATATGCGGACCGTTCATATATGAAATCATGAGGACCATTTAGGTTACTATGTATACAAGAAGAAAAAAAGAAAACCGGATTATTCCTGAACCACCATCCATTTTTGTTTGCGAAGACACACACACCTGAGTTATGATCAAACGTTTTGAATTTTTCCTTTTTATGAAAACTAAGAGAATCACCTATAAAAAGAAAACGGGAAAAGAAGTTAATTTGATTTCATTACAATTTTATTGATGTACTTGTTCTGTTTTGCATTATTTCAGTTTACTTTTTTTTCAGTTTTCTTTCATTTGCCAAAATTTTTTATGCTAATGTTTATAACATCTGTTCACGTCTGCTTAAATCTGTTTACAGTATTTAATAATAGTTGAGATTTTTTTTTGTCAAGGATGCATTCGACGAATCCTATAGTGAGCCTATGGTGTATCCTATAGTATAGTATATAGTGTGCCATTTTTTTTTCGGATTCCATTACAAGGACTATGTTGGTTACGTCTAAGTAATAGGAATGTCATGTTACTATTATTCTATTAATAACAGCATAGGCTAATCGGATTGCCATCTTCTAGATGCCTTTGATTGCAAAGATATGGGAATAGAAGAAACAAAAGAAAAATTTGAGTTTGCAGTACTAAACTTTAAGTTCCACAACACAATGTCCCTGTCATTAACATCTTTGTCCGTGGATAGCATGAAAATTGACTCTTTGCATTTTCGAATGTAATGCTGACCTTCGTTGGCCAAAATAGATGGATTGCAAGTGTGAAAGGCTTTTTTAAGCCTTCCAAATTCTTTAAAGCTAATGTGATAGCTTTTAAATATGTTCATCCTAAGGAACTGACATGAGTTCTTTTATCGAATGATCGAAGATAAATATCCAGCAAGTTTTTTCAATCCAAACGTAGAGGAAAGCGAAGTGTGGACACCCAAGAAAAAGATGGAAGATTATCTTTCTTGTAATTTGAAGACCATTTCCTAAAACTGATGTTAATATTTTTGTTTTATCAATTAGCTTATTTGTATTCTTATGAAGGTATTTTCTTATTAATATTGATCATCTTGTTTGTTCTCCAACTTCTTTATAACATCAATATTTCAAGAACCTCATCGGTTCCCCGGAAAATATTTCGAAATAATAACAAACATGAAATTAGAAGATTAAATCAGTGTATCATGATAATCAAAGAACGTAAAACCTTTTGCATGATATAAGATACATATATTATTATTACTACAAACATTATTGTAAATAAACAATTTTCCATATTTTAAAAATAAATTTTTCATATTTTAACTACATAAGTTCTTCCAGAATTACAATATTTCATCTTTGAAGAAATGCAAATTCTGTATCATACAACGTACAAAAGATTTTACGTTCTTTGATTATTATGATGCACATGATTAATTCTTCAAATTTCATGTTTGTTATTATAATTCCGAAATATTTTCTTTTCCTTCTAGTAATCTTGAGAAAGGGAACCGATTAGGTTCTTGAAATATTGTTGTTTAAAGAAGTTGGAGAATAAAGAAGATGAATAATATTATCAGGATAACTGCATGATTTATTCAAAACGGTTTTCAGGTATTTTCTTATTTTCGTTTTATAAAAGTTGTTGCTCTGGATAATTAAACTTGTTTTCTTAAGTCTTTGAAACCTTAACATGATTGTTATCTATTACTATAAACAATTCTCGGGACTCACCAGCACATTTGTCAAAATTTCTATTTCTCTTTGTTCTTAAGAATTCCTCTTCGTTTTTAAGAATTCCTCTATAGCATCCTAAAGTTTAACATTTCAATGTCTTTGGATAGACATGCATCAACAGACATATCTCATTAAGGTTTTATTATTTTTATTTTGTAGTTTCTACTGAAATTTTAGTTTTGAAAATAATAATAAAATTTAATAAACTTTCCTAATTTGTAAAATCTATAAGTCGTTTATTTGAGGCTAATGAAAATACAGAAATTACTTATGTATTTAAAAATCCAATGATCAACGCACAAATTAAAAAATTAAAAAATTAAAACTAATAATATTTAAAAAAAAAGTGATAAGCAGACGATGCATCACTTTGGTTTAGGCACTTTTTCCTCAACAGAGGGCAGTCCATCTGTCACTCAGTTATTTCCTTACCACAATCCATTTGCACAGACGACTTCCAGAGGGAAGGAACGGTTTTTTAAAAAGGTTTTTTTTAAAAAGAACTTGATAAAGGATCTAGTTGTAAGAAGATCCGAATATGTACGCTTTTTTATTATTAGTTTTAATTTTTTAATCTTTTAATTTGTGCGTTGATCATTGGATTTTTAAATTTAGTAATCAGCACGTTAAATTTACATAATACTTATTTATTTATTTATTGAATTTACTGACCTATATTTCCTCTGAACCTCGAATAAGTCATAGCATATTCATCGTCTTCTCCTTCTACTGTAAAATCGGAATATTCAGCATATCTAGGTTTATCTCCTTCAATTGGAAATTCAATACGAAGGGTCATTCGTTCTTGCAGAGTTAACAAAGATATCAGATCATTACCTGCATAAAAATAGAAAAAAATGAAAGCTTAATATTAATCTTAATAAGAATCTTTGAAAGATATTGCTTATTTTCAAATCTTCTTAAAAATTTGCTCTCAGTTATTAAAAATGAATGTTTATTGAGTCGGTTTATGGAATATTTGTCTTTGAAAAATTCTAATTTTGAATTTAGATAACAGAAGTACTTCATTGAAGTTATTCTGCTAAAAAAAATGCAATAAAAATCTCAACCATCATTGCTCAGTTTTTAATATTGCTTTAAATCATTTCCTTTCAAGGCATCCTTCCAGTAGATGATTTCATAAAGAAAGAACCCCACAAGATAGAATGAATTGGTAAGATAAAAAAAAACACCGCAGATTCATTATTTAACTCATAGAAATTTATTTCACGCATGTTTTTGTTTTCACTGCTGTCATCATATTCAATATGTAACGTTTATAAAACTTTAATTTTTGAACTGCAAGGATACCCCAGTAGTAACAAATGTTAGATCCAAACTGTTTTCATAAAGCACAACTTTTTTTGCACTCGGTGTATGTAATGCACTTCAATCGTCATATCTGTGCAAAAGTAACGTAAATAAAGCATTTATAACTAACTTTAATGATTTACTCATGCATTTTCACAATACTCTTAAAATTCATTTTTCAACTTAAAAGAAAGAAATGACAGAAAGTCATTACCAGCAAAGACAAAAAGAAAAGTTATAAACATAATAGCAATGGATGAAAAGTTATAAACATAATAACAATGGATGAAAAGTTAT
>JAFIDM010084178.1:0-24183 GCA_023159025.1 Thereuonema tuberculata
GAGAGGTCTCTTGTTGCGATTGTTAAAAATTATTCTCCTGTACGAAAAAGCAAGAGATAAAAGTATGTGTTTTTTTTTAACAGTTTAACTTTATTTGCGTAATTTCAGTTATTTTTTCCTTGACGCTAATATTTCCAAGAGCACTCTCCGAGGGATCTAGTTAATAAGATTCTTTAATGGTGCCGAAACCCGGGAGGGAGAGACTGGTGAAAACAAAAAGGCTGCCGACGTATTGCGTTCGAAGGTTGTTAAGCCTTTTTTTTTTGTGTTCGTGTGTTCCGTCGTATTGTGGACTGCTACAAACGTAAGTTGTTCATTCTTTCTGTGTAATTACCGGCAGTGCTGAGAAGGAATGGCGTCGAAGGTTATTATGAAGCGTGGTTCTGTGAGAGCAATGTTAACGAGAATGGAAGGCGAATTGAAGACTGTGTGTGAGACGAAAGACGCCGAACTGGCCAAGGAACTGATAGAAAAGTTAAAAAATAGAAGGATTGTATTAGATGATTTGAATCAACAAGTTGAATTAGACTTGGAACTGAATGAAGAAAAAATTGACGAAGAAATGGCAGGAATCATGAAGTATAATGATTACATTACTATGTGGTTAGAAAGGTTACACCGTATTCTGTCAAATTGTTGTACTGGAAATCCATCTCCGAGCCAACTTGGGTCTGGGTTTGTTTCTAGCAGTACGCGAAGGAATGGAGAACTATCAATACGACTTCCTAAATTCGATCTGCAAAGATTTAATGGAGATATTTTAAAGTGGACCAGTTTCTGGAACGCGTTTTCGTCAGCAATTCATGAAAAGGCTAACTTGTGTGCCACTGACAAATTTAACTATCTTCGAAGTGTAGTAACGGATAGTGCCTTGAAATGTATCGAAGGGCTTCCAATAACTGAGGAGAACTATGCGACAGCAGTGGATCGACTGAAGCAACGGTTTGGACGTACAGAGCGTATTATTGACGGAACTACCGCTGCCCTGCTTCAGTTGCCTGTTCCTCGAAATGACACGATAAGCCTACGGAGCTATTACGACGAGGTAGGGGTGAAAGTGTTAAATCTTAAGTCATTAGGAGTCGACGTCGTAGCGTGTAGCGCTATGTTAGTCCCTACATTAGTTAAGAAATTACCGAAGGAATTACAACTTGAATGGGCGCGTAAAACTATGAAGTCAGGCTCAACAAATGTAGAGCATTTCATTGAATTCATGAAAGAAGAAGTCGAAGTGAGAGAACGTATTTGTTACGTGGGAGATGTACCAAGTAAGGAGAATGAAGCTACAGGTTCGATTGCTAATGAGTCAAAAACTGGAAAAAGTAGGGTAAGTGCATCTACGTCTGCGTTGCACGTGGTTGCAAACAGCAAAGAAAGGAAGCCTCGGGTGCGTAAGTGTTTGATTTGTGGCAGCGACAAGCATTTGATAGTTAATTGTGACATTAGATCGGTGGGTAAAAGAATGGAGAAATTAAAGCAACTGCGTAAATGTTTTAATTGTCTGTGGACTGGACACAATTAGCGGTCATGTCCTATACGCAAATCCGTCTGTAGAAATTGTCAAGGCTCTCATCATTCTGCACTTTGTCCAACACTGAAGGAGAACGTTGAGTTGCGGGAAGATAAGAAGGAAGAGTGCCCTCCCGCTCAAGCTATAGCAAATCACGTATTGAACTCTCGTGATGATGTTGTTCTATTGAAATCAGCGGTTGTTTTGGTCGATGGTAAAAAACATCAAGTGCGTGCCAGATTAATTCTGGATGGAGGAAGTCAGATGAGTTTTATCAGTAGTCGTCTGTCTAAATTAGTGGGAGCAGAGATGGTTGGAAGACAAAAAGTTGATATTAGTGTGTTTTCTCATGGTTCTGTTGGGCTCCGAGAATACAAGAAAGTGCGTGTTCGTCTATTTGATAATGATGGGGTGAAAAGTATAGAAGTTGTTCTACGTGAGTCTGATTCTGTATGCTCAACATACTCTCTTGTTCCAACCGATAAAATTATAAGAGAGATGGATAAACGTGGATTGAAATTAGCTGGTCCTGGTGCTAGCGCAGTGTGTGATTTAGACGGTTTCGACATTTTAATTGGAGGAGATTTGTATTGGACTGTTGCGACCGGCAATAATGTTCGTTTGACGGATCGTCTTGCAGCAGTTGAAACAATCTTTGGATGGCATGTTCACGGACCAGAAGATGGAAACTCATCTACAGTGGACTGTCTCTATTTGAATACATTTAATGTATGCATCAATAACACCGATTATGGCGACGCAGACAGTGAACTTGCAAAAAAGGTAGAAAAATTTTGGCGCCTTGAAGGTTTAGGTATTGCCGAAGATGAAACAATCGTAAAGAACGCTGATGATGTCGAGCAAACAGCATACAACACGATACGTCAAGTTGGGGACCGTTATCAAGTGCAACTTCCGTGGAATGAACATAAATTTGAATTGCGATCAAATAAGGCTGAAGCTCTCAGAAGATTTTATATCCTTGTGCGACGATTTAGTGAGGACAAGGATAGGATATCGTTGTATCATAAGACAATTATGGAATATTTGTGTAATGAGCATGCAGAAGTAGTGATGGAACCAGAAAAATATAATGAAATTGAGTATTATATTCCACATCAGGCCGTTTTCCGTCATAACCATGACACAACGAGATTACGAATTGTATTTGATGCCTCCTCCGGAAGACCATCATTGAACGATTGCCTCCACTCCGGGCCTCACTCAAACCCAGATGTGATGGACTTGCTTTTGTGATTTCGACAACATCCTGTGGCATTAACGGCAGACATGGAAAAGGCCTTTCTCCAAGTAGAGATAGATCCGAATGATCGAGATGTAGTTCGATTTTTGTGGTTGCCAAAGGACTGGAAGTTTGGGGATCCCGTGGTTCCTACAACATATCGAATGAAAAGAGTTTTGTTTGGATTAAATTGTGGACCGTTTCTGCTGGCAGTGGTAGTGCGTCTTCATTTGCGTCGAGTGGAATCGGTGGAACCTGAATTCGTCAAGTCAATTATTCAAAACATATATGTAGATGATTTAGTGCGATCTGTTCCTTCCAGTTTTGAAGGTTGGCGTATTTTCCTTGAGGGTAAACTCCTGATGAGAAGCAGGATTTAATCTGCAAAAATGGCCACAAATGATGAGAGATTGCGTAAAGCTGTCGTCAAAGAAGAATGCGGTAAGAAGGAATACAGTGAGAGATCCCAGGAGGAATTTATCAAAGTTTAGGGATGAAGTGGCATCAGTATGAAGATACTCTTCACTTCGATGTTACAGGACTCGAAAACTTTCTAAGCGAGAAATAACCCACGAAACGAATTGTTCTTAGTGCGATGGCAAGAATTTTTGATCCTCTGGGCATTGTTGCACCGTTTACTGTAAGATTAAAGGTCTTGTTCCAAAAACTGTGGAAAATTAACTATGCGTGGGATGAAGAATTGAA
Source organism: Thereuonema tuberculata (assembly GCA_023159025.1). Taxonomy (NCBI): domain Eukaryota; kingdom Metazoa; phylum Arthropoda; class Chilopoda; order Scutigeromorpha; family Scutigeridae; genus Thereuonema; species Thereuonema tuberculata. The sequence continues at coordinate 3,459 of JAFIDM010084178.1, forward strand.
ACCTCCATTAAAAACGGATTGGAATCAGTGGATGCTGGAGTTACCGGACTTGCAAATGTTAAGTGTTACGAGATGTTTCTCCCTAAGAAGTGAGGATGACGTTAGCCGTAAGTTTCATGCATTTTGTGACGCCAGTGAACAAGTGTACGGTGCTGTGATATATATTGTGGAACAACGAGGCAACATAAAAAAAGTATGTTGGTGGCAAGTAAGAACCATGTAGCCCCCATTAAATCACTTAGTATTCCAAGACTTGAGCTCATGGCTGCCTTAATATGCGTCCGCCTAGTAGCAAGATTGAGAAATGCTCTATCTACATCAATTCCTGTATCATACTGGACGGACTCAATGATTGTATTACATTGGATTCGTGGAGAGGCCAGGAAATGGAAGACCTTCGTAGCAAATAGAGTGAGAGAGATTCAGAACTCATGTGAAACATCTAAATGGGCTCACGTACGAACTGAAGACAATCCAGCGGATAAATTAACTCGTGGACTGTCAGCCAGAGCTTTAATCAGTGATGAATTCTGGTGGCATGGACCAAAGTGGTTGGTAACCGGCAGTTATGACAACCTGGAAACTATCGATGATGACGACATATATGAGAAAAAAGCTATGACCGAGGCAAGGGAAACAGCTTTAGCTATTAATGTTGTGACGACGATTCCGGAAGTTATAGTGAACGTCGAATGTTTCAGTACGTGGAAAAAGGTTGTTCGAGTAATTGGTTGGATATTTCGTTTTTCCGCAGTGTGTCGTGCGCCAAACAACTTACAATTACATGGAAATTTGTCAGTTCAAGAACTTGTTCGAGCAGAAACTACTTTATTAATCCATGAGCAAAAACAGATGTTTCCAAGCGAATATAAAGCGTTATATGAAGGCCGATCAGTGGATAGAACATCACGAATATACAGATTTGATCCTCAATTAGCGAAGGATGGATTAATACGTCTGGGCGGAAGACTTCATTTCTCCATGTTAGAATTCGAAACCAAGCATCCAATTATTTTGAGTAGTCATGCATGGACAACAAGGCTCATTATTCTTGAAGCTCATACAAGATTGCTTCATGGTGGCGTTTCCGAGACAATAATAGAACTTCGTGAACGTTTTTGGATACCTTATGCTAGACGAACAGTATCGAAGGTGTTAAGGACATGTCAAATTTGTGTTCGGCGCCGTGCGAAGCCAGCACAAATGGTGGAAGCACCTCTCCCTTCTGATCGAGTGAATGTAGCTAACCCGTTCGAAGTAATTGGCGTGGACTATGCGGGACCAATTTTTGTGCGTGAAGGTAAGGGAGGACAGAAGAAAACCTATTTTCTATTAATTATGTGTGCAGTCACTAGAGCGTTGCATCTTGAACTGGTAGAATCAATGACTGCTGATGATTTTTTTTTAGCTTTTCGTCGTTTTATAGCGCGCCGAGGATTATGTCGGGTTATATGGTCTGACAATGCAAAAACTTTTAAACGTGCAAAGGACTTAAATATTTGGACAAAGATGATGCAGTTAGCTACAGAGAAACGCATTAAATGGAAATTCACCGTGGATAAGGCTCCATGGTGGGGAGGCATGTGGGAACGAATGGTTCATTCTGTGAAGGACAAAATCAAAACAACGTGTGGACGAGCAATGTTAACTTTTGAAGAGAATCGTACTGTATTAGAGGAAGTTGAGTGTGTGCTCAATTCCCGCCCTCTTGGTTACGTATCAGAAGACATCAAAGAAGTGATCACTCCGGCTCATCTACTCATTGGGAGACGTCTCACTGTTTCACCACCCACTTCCAAATTGACGTCACCCAAGTTATGCGATTCTCCAAATATACGACAACTTTGGAAGGCTCGCATGGCAATCATAGACAGATTTTGGAAGATATGGCGGACTGATTATCTGCTGATGCTCCGGACAGCTCACGAACGTCGAAACATTGGTGCAACACTTCCACTGCGGGTTGGAAACTCGTCCTTCTGGATGATGGACGAACAGTACGTCATCTGTGGAAGACGTGTGTCATAAAAGAAGTGCTTCAAGGACGAGACGGATGCATCCGTTCGTGCCGTGTCTTGCTACCTGAATAGGTTGTAAAACGTCCTATTCAATTGTTATATCCTTTAGAACTTGAAAGACAGAATTTGTGACTTTGTCTTTACTAGTGACTTTATAGACTTATAAACTGTGGGTTATGACTAACCAATTTTTTTTTTGCTGAAAGTATACACTTTTAGGGGGGGAGTGTTGCGAACGTTGCTATTGTTATTGTGTTTTTGAACTGTTAATGTGCGAGGCAACGAGACACGAGAGGTCTCTTGTTGCGATTGTTAAAAAATTTTCTCCTGTACGAAAAAGCAAGAGATAAAAGTATGTGTTTTTTTTTTAACAGTTTAACTTTATTTGCGTAATTTCAGTTATTTTTTCCTTGACGCTAATATTCCCAAGAGCACTCTCCGAGGGATCTAGTTAATAAGATTCTTTACCCGCTTTGTCTGTCCGTCTGGGGACAGTATCATTAGCGCAACAATCAAAACAATCACAATAATCGCAACAATCGCGTCTTTTGCATTCGCATCAATTACATTTATAAGGAAATTAAAGCAATAATTCAACATAAATTAAATATTATCCATTCTGCGTGCGAAGGATAGTATCTTCGCAACATGTAATGAAATTATTTATTACGAAATTATTTATTTACATCTCTATTGTTTTTGTGTGTTTGGTCCTTTGTATTAATTATTAATAAATTAAATAATTCAATAATTCAACATAAATTCAACAAGTGCTGGATTAACTAAGGAGCACTATCGCAATTTAAGGGTAGATATGTAGGAATGAAATTTTGAGGAGCAATGAAATTTTCTGGTTTAACTTTGAGATAGCAAGCATTATTATATTTTCTTGTATGTATCAGAAACCATTGCGAAGCATTGTGATTGTTTTATAAATTGCTATCACTACCTTATTATATTTCTTGCTTAAAGATCCATCATCATCACTGTATTAAGTAATATAATGTTTGCTGCCGAATTTTGCAGAATGCATAGTTGGTTAGCGAGAGACAACAAGAAAATTAGTCTTAGCAAAATTAAAATCTTTGAAAGATTTATTGAAGTGGTCATTAAAAAATTAATTCTCAAACGTATGTACAGTTTTCAAAATAAAATGCAAAAGTAGCACAATTGAGTTCAGTTCTTTCTTACAAAATATCCTCTTGATATTTCTTAGTTCTTATCTTATCTTTCACAATTAGTGTGATTAACAATCTCTAATATTTCTAATAATAATAATAGTAGTAGCACGCTTCCTAATATTCATTAGCACTGCTTAATAGTAATGGTTGAATCTCTCTTTCGATCAAATGCAACTTTATGATTAATTTCCCATTCATCATATGCGAGAGCTAAGTTCTTTAATAATAATGCACTAACTAATCTACCAATGGATTTTAACTTATTCACCTGTGTGACTAATTGAAACATACTAATGGCTAATCAATTCACCTGTGTGAATAATCCTATCGACGAATTATAATGCCTTTAGCACTTTCACCTGTCTGAATAATATAATATCTTTATACTTCAATCAGATTAGATCTGATCACTTCAGATCACTTCAATCATATTACTTTCAATGGCTTCTCTAATTTTACACCAAGGCGATATAATAATTCTAACTTCGGTATCACACACAAAGTTCTTTGCCGATGAAACAATCTTAGACACTGTATCTTCGTAATTGACTGCGTTTACGAACGCGGGGTTCCCTTCAAAATGGAATAAAAATTTACTACTCTCAGTTAGTTGTTTTCATATGGCTTTTCACCTTGGCGTTGTAAATCTAGTTGAAGTAATTCGTCCATCAGCCAGTCTTCGTTGTTCCAACTCAACGGTATCTCCGAATCCACCTTCACCAACCGCTTTGTAAATGGCGCTCTACTTTTAATCAGATGATTTCTCCTACCCAGGATGCAATGGAACGGGGCCTCTCCTGAAATTCTAACGGCGCTATCGAATCAGGTTTGCTGAAGGCTTTCACTTTTTGTGAATTAAATTTATGGAATGGTTTCTTCCAATAAATAATAGTTCTATTTTTATCATCCCAATTATTCAGATTTCTTCCTGTAGTTTGCTTTCTTGAAATAGTTCAAATTCCGGAATCCTCGGTAAGAATCGCTATAGTCCTTTTTACTTCTTGTCTTCCCTATTTCCAGATTTTAGACTTGCTGGAAAATAGCTTGGAGAATAAAGTGGGTATCACTTTGAGAATAATAAATCTTTAGGATTCAATATACTGTAGCTCCCTTTATCTTCGGGTAACGAGTACTAATATTTCGGTACGCTAACTGATTCTTACACTCGCATACTGGCTCTTACTGTTTGCCACTGTGTCAGTTCTCTGATTCCCTCTCTCCATTCGAATGAGCCTTCACTTACCTTTTCTAACATAACCTCTCGTTACGTAGACGAACTAATTCACATATTCAAATTTTCCGGTTGACACTTTCAACGGGGAAAAAAAATTCCTTTCCAAGCAAAACTTTTGCCTATAATATTTACTATAATTAATTAAATTATAATTTATAATTCAATCACACAACATAAACCTCCCCTGCTTGAAATGTAAATTTATTTTTTTTACACTTCCCTTTTAGTTTTTTATTTTCATCATATCTGGAAAAAAAATGTAAGTTAAAGTTTCTGGAGATTAGTGTTTTGTAAACACTTTTTTGAATCGTTACTTATGATCAATTTAAAAACATACTATCTTGGTCATCACCTTAGGTTGGGTAATTTTACCAGACCTCAAAATCATTCTTTCTTTTTCTTTAGCCTTCTCATCTCGCTCGGATTCAGTATCATTCTCTGGAGCTCTTGCAGGCTCTTCCTCTATATCCTCGGATGATGATGATGATGACGACTTCGTGATAGGATTCTCGATACGAATCACTCTTCTGTATTCTTCTGGATTTATTCTTTTGCTTTGCGATAACTTTATTCCAGGTATCTTTTCATTTACATATGCATTCCTAGATTCTATGATTCTTTTCTGATCAGGTAACCAGATTTTATAAGCTCTGATTTTATTAGAATAGCCAACTAGGATTACTTGAACAGCCCTTTCATCAAAGTTATTTTTTCTTTTCACTTTTGGAGTCTTCATATATGCGGTACTTCCAAATTTCCTAAGATGCCTTACACTAGGGTCGTACCTCCCCCCATTCCAAAGCTTAAGGGGAATGTTATTGTTCATTTTCTCGTGAGGAGTACGATTTAGTAAATAGTTCGCACATTCAATGGCGAATATCCAAAAATTTGTAGGCAGCTTTGCTCCAATCAAAAGAGTACGGGCGCAATCCATTATGGTACGGTTGTACCTTTCTGCAATGCCGTTATTTTGAGGCGTGTAAGCTGAAGACATCATCTGTTTAATTCCGCGGTCCCTCAAAAACTTGGATAACTCTATATTCACGGCAATTGGTCTGACATCATACTTTTGATCTTTTTTCCTGTTTGGCGTTCTGCAAATGCAACGAAATCTTTTGTGACTTTACTCACTTCCTCTTTACTTTTAATGAGGTATACAAATGCCCTTCGTGAGTAGTCATCAATAAATGTCAATCGATATTGTGCCCTGTAGTAGTTACTAACATTGATGGCCTTTAATTTCGAGAATTTTCACAAAACTTATTATTTATCATGAATTTTGTAATAAAACCTAATACGTTTCGTTATCAAAAATATGTTTGTGTTATCAAACAGAAAATATTAACATTTTAGCCATATATAAACCACCAAAACACAAAGAAAGGTAAATTTACTCAAGAATTAGAGAATTATCTTATTTTATAAAAGCGTTATTCTGTCTGTCATAAGACTTAATGTTTTTCCAATTTTGTGACCAAACTATAAGAGATAGATTGGTCATGTAACAGGATAAAATGTAGATCTTTTTAAGACAAACAAAATTCTACAAAAATCTTTCGAAAAAAGTATTTGGTTTCCAAGATGGCGCCTTTTAAAGGGTCAAATTTTGATTTTTTCTCAATTTAAACGAAAAGTATAAAAGATGGAAGAGAACATTATATTGAGAAAATGTTGATATTTGAAAGTTCTATCGAACTATGTATCACTTATTCACAAACGCTTCAGCGTTTGCAAGATACATGCAAAAATGTGAATTTTCGATATGTGACGCCGACCCGCAATACATCCGAGTTATTCGGAGAAGCCACAACGGGCTGGGAAATTATACACTCATTAACAAAAAAAACGACGACCTAGAAGGAGTTGTCCGATGGAGACAAAAATTGGTGGAGAGGAAGATTATGTACAGAATAGAAAATGATTAAAATTTCAGACAAATTGAATGATTTATTTCAGAGTTACAGAGTTACAAAGTAACGAGCTCAATAAGGTGTTGACCCACCTCTACCCTGAATGCAAGCTGCCACACGACGTGCATAGAGTGATAAAGCTCCCTGATGGTCTCCTGCGGTATTTCTTGCCAAATTTGCTCCAATTGTCGGGCTAGGTCATCCACATTCCCTGGTGGATGCAGTCGCCTTCCCATCATATCCCAGACATGCTCGATTGGAGAGAGATCTGGGGATCTGGCTGGCCAAGGAAGTGTTTCACAAGCTGCAAGACAGCTCGTAGCAACACGTGCCGTATGTGGTCTGGCATTATCTTGCTGAAAAATAAGGCCAGGGTACTGCAAAAGGAAGGGTAGCAAAACAGGTCTAAGAATGTCGTCGACGTACCGCTGTGCTGTAAGTGTGCCGCTAATGACGTCCAAAGGGTCCGGCTATCAAGGGAAATGGCAACCCAGACCATAACTCCTGTGTGAGGGCCTGTGTGGCGTGCAGTAGTGAAAGCAGGATCGGCACGCTGCCCTGGGCGTCTCCAGACACGTCTGCGACGATCGTCAGGACACAGTTGGAAGCAGGATTCGTCGCTAAACATTATACGTCCCCAGTCAGGTCATAAGACTTTACGTTTTTCCAAATTTTGCGACCAAACTATAGGAGACAGAGTGGTCATGTAAATGGATAAAATGTAGAGCTACAAAAATCTTTCGAAAAAAGTTATTGATTTCCAAGATGGCGCCTTTTAAAGGGTCAAATTTTGACTTTTTCTCAATTTAAACGAAAGTATAAAAGTTGGAAGCGAACATTATATTGAGAAAATGTTGATATTTGAAAGTTCTATCGAACGGTATATCAGTCATTAACAAACGTTTCTGCGAAAATGAAGTGTTTTAGCGGCAACCCCCCGTGTGAGTGCCAACGCGCAATACACCTGAGTTAAGCAGAGAAGCCCACAACGAGCTGGGAAGTCGTGTATTCTCCGATCTACATATTAATTTGATAAATAAATAAAGGTTTTTCTTTTTAATGCTATATATGCAAGGGTTCCGGAGCGAAGCGACGGTACCCGTCAATTCGTAATATAATTTTGTTTTTGTTTCTGCTATTTTTCTTGCTTTATTGTGATTCTGATTTTTCATTTCAGGTTTCTTTCTTTAATATCTTTTTCTAATAACTGAAAATCTTATTCTAAACACCTTGAAATTTCTCACCATAACTTTCGTTCAAGATGAGAAATGCTCTATTTTCCAATAGGTTCTTCTTTTCAAGATTAACACAAAAATGATGTAATCTCACAAGGCGATATTATTTCATATAGGTTTTATTTCGGTAACCCTAAAATAAATTAGAAAATCAAAAATGGCAAATGAACTAAGATCAACACACTAATAACCAATTCGATGAGAAAAAAACACAGTGATTTTATTCATTTCTCAATTTACAATCGCGATTCTCCATTCACATGTGACTTCCTGAAATCAATTCAAACATCACATTGAATCAAAATAATGCAACAAAACATTAATTATTATTATTTATTATTACGTTGTTAATTTTTTCGAAATAGTTATCTTTGCTGTCAGAAATATTTGTAAATCTCTAAAATCACTTTTTTAGTTACATGGTATCCGCAGACTCTTTCGCAATAAAATACTGAGGTCTCAGTTTCATTTCGACTCGCTTCATACAGATATTCAGCCAGCTGGTACAGTTCGGGAAATATGCAGAAGTAGCTAAATAGATACCGTTAAGATTGCTATGCCTACAGCTATTATACCACCAGCCACCTTTATGAGATTTGCTACAATCGTGTTCGTTGTCACGATCATAAGTTACGAAATTATGATTTACATGATAACTCAAACAATCACCTGAAAAGAGAAAATAAAATAAATACAGAATTAGGCAAAATTCAATGTTAAAATTTCCATATGCTTAAGTAATAATTGATAAAAAAAGTCAGCTTTTATTTTACATTGAAAAGATTTAATAATGCATTACGAAAACATTGTTTTAGGAATAAAAAAAAACAAAAAAAAAACATTCAAAACTATAAAGTAAATATGTAATTCTAAAATAGATGATTCACATTTGAAGTTTTAGTAAAAAAATGGTGTATCTCTCCGAAATGTATTGTTTTGTTAGATTTCGTATGACTCAACATATAAAATATTAAACATTAAACTAATTAATATATTAAATTCACTTTTTTCGATCGCTTTTTTTAATTCACTTTTAGTTTTCCTCTGACCCAAAAGCTAGGCATTTTGATAATTATAATCCCCTAGTTTATAAAAATTAACAACGAGATCATTCTTTTCTTCTTCAAATAAATACTTGTATCCACATCATCAATTTTACAATATTGAATGTTAACCTTAACTTCATCAGGCACTATTTTACCACTTCTCGATACATATTCCGTATCCATTGTTACGTGCCTTTCTCCTATTGATATTTCTATCATTTCCTAGGATTTCTTTTCTTGTTTCTCTTTTCATTTATCTGAATATCTTAATTTTTATCCAATGTGGGTATTATGCCTAAATGTATTATATTATTAATACATAAAACAAAACCTTAGATCTCTGAAATTCTAGTTTTATTTTACTACAACGGTTGTAGTAGCTTAATCAAGACGAATGAATAATTGAATTTTGAGTGCAATGCGGAAACCACTGACAAATGGAAACCAGTAAGTAGAACAAATAAAAGTCATTATTGCAATATTGATATAACTTTGTTCAGTAGCGGATTTATCAGTCTGCTTTGAAAATTATGTCTTGCATAGAATGTTTAAACTTCAGTCAATACTGGGACTATAAAAAAGATATTGCTTTGAAGCTTAAATCAGTAGGAAAGAATTTCTTCTTGTCAGCAAATGAAGAATTATCATTGCTGGAATTTACCAGACTGTTGTTTGTGAAGATCAAAAAGATGACTACAAAATTTCTTTAGTTGCCGATTAAAAGTGTTCCATATAATTAAATAACATATTTTAATGACTTAATGAAAATTTCTATTTAAATTTATTACTAAGATCGTAAAATAATATAAAGTTAGTAATACACTTACATTATTTGAAACGAAACGAAACGTACAGGAACTGTAAAAAGGAGAGTCTTTGGGGATCCAAATTTTTCGTTGACTGTCCCAAGAATGTTTCGATAAAGGTCGGAAAAAAATTAAATTTAATTGTGCTCTATTCCGCAGTGAAGATATTCTAAAGCTATTCTAAAAAATGAACCACCCTTCAACACACATAGGCATGAAAGCAGTAGAAAGAAAAGCAAGTGACTCGTGTTGACTCTGATATCTTTGTAATCTGCGAAAAGTTTATAGACTCTTCTCTTCCTTCTAAGACGGATTAAATTTCTTCAGCTATAACATTTATAAATTTAGTTTCTTTGAGTCACAGAAGAGATTACCCGCTGATTAAGGACCCACACACGAACGGGAATCATCTGAGGTATGACTGCATAGGCTTGGCCCTTGAGGATTTCTCGAGCCGGCCTCAATTTCCTGTCACCCACACACGCTCTTGAAAAACCTAGTCAGAACTGGAACAATAAAAAAGATATTGCTTTGAAGCTTAAATCAGTATGAAATAATTTCTTCTTGTCAGCAGATGAGGAATTATTATTGTTGCAATTTACCAGAAACGTAAATGGAGTGAAGGAGGTTATGGTAGTTTCTTTGGCACCCAATGTCTTTTGACCTTATTGTCTTGTCAGTTCAGTTGATCATGGCCTCATCAGATGATGTACTGGCTGTTTTCGAATATTTATTGGCAACAAATTGTTTTAAAACTAGCGTTAAAAAGCTTTTTAATTAGAAGTGTGTGGAGCAAACAGTAGCTAAAAAAAAAAGAGGAGCGTATTCCCATGTAAACCTGCTTTCTGAATTGAAGCTAGTACCTAACTGTTATCATTGGTTAGACCAATCATAAAAATAAAAAAGACACTATCTTTCGAACAGCAATATCACCTGACGAGAAACTCATTGCGACAACAAAGTTTTTGGCAACTGGAAGAAATTTTGAAGACCTCAAGTTTACAACAGCAATATCATCTCAAACCTAGGCTACATCATACCTGAAATGTGTAATGTTATTTACGAAGTCCTTAATAAAGACTATTTAAAAATAAGGAACAAATTATTAATATTGATAGTAAATCTTTGAATTTAACAAAATTATACAAATAATGGTTTTGTATTGCATAACTGTTTGTTTATGATGTTCAAAAAGAGTTATCAGGCATATTCTTTGATATGTTATTATTTTCAGTTTTCACAAAATCAAAAATTTGCAAAAATTTAAGTTTTACCATTGCGTTTCAGTTTGAGTCGATTTCCTTGCAGTCGAGTGTATATTCACCTGAGGATTTGGACTGCGCTTAATTTTTGCACAAAGATGTTTTTCGAGGTAATGATGTTCTAGTCAAATACAATTATATTTTTAATTATTTCCAAAATGGTTATTTCTGCTGAAAAAAATATTTTTAAATATCTGAAATCTTTTTTTTTGATTTTTTTTCGCTACAAACTATCAACAGTCTCTTTATCAATAAAATATTGAGGTCTCAGTTTCATTTCGATTTTCTTCATACAGCGAGGTTCTTCCTTCGAGTGACGCCAACTAGTACAGTTCCCTTCGTATTTAGAATTCATTAAATAGATACCATTAAGATTGTCAATCGCACAGTTATGATACTACCAGCCACCTTTATGAGATTTGCTACAATTGTATTCGTTGTCACGATCGTACGTTGCGAAGTTACGATTTACATAAAAACTCAAAGAATCGTCTGCAAAGAGAAATGAAAATAAAGAAAACCAAAGGAATTAGATAAAATTCAAATATTTACTTCCATATGTTTTCGAAAATCATTTGATATAAAAAATAGTCAACTTTTTCTTTATATTTTGAACATTTTTTTAATTAATACTAAACAATAGTTACTGGTGGAGATTAAAAAAGCTTAGCAATGAATATTGCTTTCAGGAAGTAAATAAAAGAAAGTGTAAAGCAAGCTTTTAATTCGGAATTGGGTGATTGATATCTCAGACTTTTATTAGAAGTGATTGTATGTGTATTCATCAACATCGATATGATTTCCAGAATACTATAACTATATATCTTATAATGATATGGTACATCAATACAGTTATGTATTTAATTGAACTATTTTCGAAATATATGACAGTCGTCTGCTACAATATCATTGAAGAAGATAAAAAAGAAAGGATTCAATTTCTAATCAGTATATTTTACAGCATTTAATTATTTCATAGTATTTAAAGCAGTTACTTATTTCTGCGCAATTCGATGATAAGTTTCTTATCTTATTCGAGGGTTTAAATATCACAAAGATGAGAGGAATAGAAATTTTCATTTCAATACTGTTTTGCATTTCAAAACTTTTTAATTTTATTTTTAAAGTTTTTATTTAATTTGTATTTAATTTAAGTTAATGCAGAGATATGTATTCGCTCATACAACATCTAAAGTTCAAGCTAATTTGACCCAGAATAAATTAACATAACGAGGATCTTAGTTAATAAAACTACGTATTTTCGAAATCAAATAATATACCTTTAAAGCTTGGACTACAAATGAAAATCTGTTCTGCTCCTTTAGTAATACGAACAACTCCTCAAACCATATTTAATCTTCTAATTAATATTCTTCCAAACTAATCGATTAAAGTTCCTTAAAAGTTCTTTAAATAACTAAAGTTCTTTTTTATCTCTCTACGATGACATTTACATCAAAGATTCCTATCTTATACACAACTTTCATCGTCCTAGAAAAGATGATACGTTGTCTCGGCAGATGAAGAGGATTCACTGTAGAATAAATTCACCAGTATTCAAAATTGGTTCCATGGATACAAGAATGATTATCATTGCAGTAGTCTATATTCGAATACCTATATTCGAATCATATAGGTTTGATGTCTCCAATGTTCCTGAATCATATAGTGTTGAAGTGAAAAATAGATTCGAACTTCTTGACACTGTAGACAAATATCCAGAGGAATTTTGGGAAGAAATAAAAAGTGCAATCACGAAAATAGCACAGGAACATATATCATACAAGAAACGTGAGGAAAAGAACAAATGGCTGTCAGAAAACACCATCAAAATTGCTGAACAAAGGAGAGCGGCCAAGTCTGCGGGGGATCAAAACAAAGTTGGGATGCTGAATGCAGAGTTCCGAAGAGCAGCAAGAAAAGACAAAGAGGCTTACTGGAATCAGCGTTGCCAAAAACTGGAAGAGGATTGGCAGAAAGGTCACACTAAGAGATCTCTTTGCGCAAGTCAGGAAAATTCGAACTCCCTTTATTGCCCAAAAGGGAATGATAGGAGACAAAAATGGAAAATGTTTGTTTGACCAGAAGAGTATTAAAAGTAGATGGCTGGAGTACACAAAAGACCTATATTCTAGTACTAGCAAAGTAGAGCCACCTAGCAATGATCTGGTAGAAGATGAACCACCCATCTTGGTTGAGGAAGTTATATGGGCACTGCAGCACTTACCAAGCAATAAGGCTCCTGGCGCTGACTGTATTCCAGCTGAACTGTTGAGATCTGTTCCACCAAAGGTTATCAAGGAAATTTGCCAGAAAATCTGGGAAACTAGGAGGTGGCCTGAAGAGTGGAAAAAATCAATATTCATCCCATTACCAAAGAAAGGAGATTCAAAAGACTGCAGAAATTATCGCACAATAGCCTTGATTCCTCATATAAGCAAAATCTTGCTCAAAATTATCCAACAACGTCTTCGACCGTTCATAGAAGCAGAGCTGCCAGATTCTCAAGCTGGCTTCCGGTGTGGTCGTGGTACTCGCGACCATATTTCAAATCTTCGATGGATAATGGAAAAATGTTATAAGTATCAGAAAAACATTTACATTTGTTTTATTGACTATCAAAAGGCGTTCGACTGCGTTGAACATAACCAATTATGGAAGGCATTGCAAGAACTAAACATTCCTGTGCATCTAATAGAGATGATACGATCTCTATATACTAATCAAAAAGCTACTGTTAGAACACAATATGGAGACACTGAGTGGTTTGATATTGATAGAGGTGTGCGCCAGGGTTGCATTTTATCCCCGTTCCTCTTTAATCTGTACTCTGAAATGGTAATGAGGAAAGCAGACTTGGAAGAATCAGAGATCGGTGTGAGGATTGGTGGTAGAATTATCAACAACCTTAGATATGCAGATGATACAACTTTGTTACCAGAAACTGAGGAAGGGTTGAGACAACTTGTAGGAAAGATCAAGAGAGAAAGTGAAAAGATGGGTCTCCTTCTTAATATCAAAAAGACAAAGATCATGACGACTGCTGAAACAAAGGATAATAAAATAACCATCGATGGAGAACAATTTGAATGCGTGAAAGATTTTTGTTTGCTTGGATCCAAGATTGACCAGAGTCAAGGCTGCTGTCCTGAAATTAAGCGTCGAATCGCATTGGGCCACAGAGCAATGCTGAGCATGAACACAGTGTGGAAAAGTAAGGACATCGGTCTTTCGACTAAACGCAGACTAGTCAAAGCCATAGTGTTTCCTATTGCATTGTATGGATGCGAAAGTTGGACAATGAAGAAAGCTGATTGGAGGAGAATAGATGGGTTCGAACTGTGGTGTTGGAGACGACTCTTACGAATTCCATGGACAGAAAAGGTCACAAACAGGGAGGTTTTGAAACGCATCACACCTGACATTTCACTTGGCGGGAAGATTACAAGAATGCAGCTCAAATATTTTGGACATGTGTCGCGATCTGATTCACTTGAGAATACAATAATGTTGGGAATGATGAGTGGGAAAAGAAGGCGTGGCCGACCGAGGATCACCTGGATAGACACTATTAAAACAATCACAGGCCTAAGTTTAGAGCAGTTAAGAAGGAAGGCACAAGATCGGAAAGAGTGGCGAGAGATGATCCATAGAATCGCCAAGAGTCGGATACGGCTAAATGGCTAAAAACAACAAAGTCTTGATTCGCCCACAAACAAAAAAATAATGGAACTGTATTTAGTAGGAGTATGTCTTAGACAAATCCGCCACTGTCAAAATGCAATTTCGTACTATGAAAAAAGATCGATTGTCATAAGAAAAGGGACTTCATTATTTGACATAATTTGGTGTGGATGTGGATCATTCATTAAAAACGCACCAACTGTTTCGTTTCCACTCAAAAGGGATTTTCACTCTATTTGAAATCTCTTGACATTTTCGATAACAAGTGAGTAAGTTAACAAAATTAAGTGATGATTGTTTGAAAGAAGAGTCCTTTCTTTCGGGAAAGAAGTTTTGCTTCTACAAGTGCAATAATGCGCATTGATACAAGGTGATTCATAATCAACTCTGCTTTTCCAGAATTCAAGAAAAATATGCTGTTAGAATCTGTTCCACAATCTTGAGTTTTTCGTTGCTGTTTTATATGTAGTCGGACAAGTCGTGTGGTCGGACAAGTAACTTCTCGAATAGCATGTGTAGTCTCACATAACATTTGCTAGCTGTACTGCCATATAGATATAAGACAATTTGACAAGAGTCTTACCATTATGTGTTTCTCAAATTCACATCGTTGTTAGTAAATTCTTAAAGCTCGACATTAAAGTGTTCTAACGGTTCTTTTACTGTGCATAAGTAACAACAATGATGACGCCCTGTTACGAGGACGCTATAGCCTCTCAGCGTCAAAATTTTAATCATTTGTCGCAACATTTTGGAATATTATACAGAACTTGTTGGAGTTATACAATTGCTTTTTAATAATTGGAAAGGTTTTTATTGTTGGTGGAAGATTTTACAGATTTTTCAGATTTTATGCCATCAAAAATCATTAGTTTCAGAAACTAGTGATTTTCCCTTATATTTAACTGCATATAAGCTAACAATCTTAAAAATACTCATAATTATTCATAAAATATATTGAATGTTATATTATTTCTTTAAATAATCTTTCTTAAAATTTTCATAAAATTTCGTGATTTTGTACAATTTCTTCTTCAGTCAATAAGGTTTCAGTCATAGTACTTACTTGCCGATACTTGAAATTTTTATTTAAATACTGTAATAGATAATGAATAAATACATATTGATACATGAAGTCATCAATTCATCAGGATTTAAAAAAGGATAATTTAACAAGATAAAATTGCTTTAAATTTTAAAGAAAATTCGAGTTAGGTTTGACCACTTGAGGATAGGCGGGGCTTCGTAGTTCCAAAATATCCCACCAGTCTACTTTTTGGCTTCTGTTATAAACAAAGCCATGTGCTTCGTTTTAACCCTAGTAGATATAGAGGCTGAACTAAAAGATTTGATTTGGATGCAACGATTGTAAGCCTTCCAAAATTTTCAGATTGGATGTAGAGTTGATTATCGCCTATTGAAAAGACGAAAGCAATATATTTTCAAAGAAGGATTTAATGGATCACTTGAGGATAGGCGGGGCTTCGTAGTTACAACATATCCCACCAGGCTACTGCTTCGCATGTGGAATAAACAAAGCCATGTGCTTTGTTTTAACCGGTTTAGAAATAGAAGAAATATTAAAGAACGATTTCGAAGCGTTTTTACAGAATTATTACAATAACGATCTGCACCGTACTGAAATATCCGTCTTGAAATATGAAAAATCGACGATTTTTAAGTAATTCGCACAAAGTTATATGTTTGTTTATCCCACAATCTCTCGCCGCATGTGGGATACACGTCATACGTGACGTCAATAGGGGCGTAAGCCTCAAGTGGTCCATTAGGCGTATTCAAAATGAGTTCCCTAGCAATCAACTGTATTCTGTCAAAAATGAATTTGTTTATTGTTTCTCATTTTTTTCTTAGTCGGAATTTACAACAAACTATACAAAATATTTAAATATCTAGATTTCTATGAAACATTGGAGACATTACCTCTGCCTTAGATCCTCTACTTCCTTAATTGCTTTTTGGGAGCTCAATCACAACTTACAAATCACTGGATTTTAAAAGGGAACTGAGATATACTAAGAACTATTAAACGATTTCTATAATAATACAATTTAGCATTATAAATAAATGAAACCCTTCAGATAGAATAAACCATTGAACGTAAGATGGAAGGATCATTCACATTTTCAGAGTTAGATAAAGTCTGTTTCAAACCTAATCCTATAATGTTCAGAGAAGAAGAAGAAAAGAGAAAATCTATAGAGTAGATTTACTTACCTGTATTTCCTCTAAATTCGTCTACGTCTAAACTGATTCTGTAGTTGTAGGCTTCTCCTTTCATTCTGAAATTAGAATATTCAGCAAACACAACTTCTCCATCAAAATGTTCCAAATCGATTCGAAGAGTCATTCTGTCTTGTAGAGTTAGGACTGTTATGTGATCATTACCTAAATGAAAGATAAAGAAAGTTTGGCATCAAAATTGATATTTGTTTTTTAAGATCATTTTAGCTTGAATCACAATTGTAAGAAACTAAAACTATAGATTACTCCTCTTCAGAAAGTTACTATGCTACAGAAAAAAGCACGTCTTATTTATTTTGAATACTATTTTTCAGATGAAGAGATCAAATAGATTTTTGAACAAACTGAAAAAAATTGAAGAAATTTGAAAGTCCATCTTTGTCAAAATTATTTTTTTGTAACATTGATTATTCTGCTTTAGTAAAAAATACATTCAGTCATTGTTTATATTTGAAGAACAACCTTATCGATAATGAAATTTAATAATATTAGTAACTAGATGTTTTATTAAAAATTATGAAAGCCATCATTATCAATTTCTTACAGTTGAAGAAAACAAACAATGAAATACAAATTTAAAATTTTACTTATGACGAAAGTTTTATCAACTCATCATTCAGTAAAATTTAATAAACAGCAGCATTTTATTCATCTTAATCCATAATTTGCTTTTAGCTTTCAGATCCTTTTTAACTTTGTGATTGTCTTGCAAGTCCCAGTGGACCTATTTTACTTCAACCAGAAATCTATTTTACCTCAATGCTGTAGATCTAATTTTGGCGAGTCCATCCTTCTAGTTTTAAACATTTTAATAGTCGCATCCAGTTTTGATAGCCTCATAAAATAGCTTCGTTAATACTAATGGTAATTTGCCTAAATATACTTGAAATTATCTACAAAACATTTGAATAGGGATGGTCTATTTCTAATACAAAATCTAATTAAAGTCAGAATGGCATTAAACCAAAGACATGTGTATAAAATTGTTAAGAGAGTTTCATTCGCCTTGTAAATTTGCTTTTAGTAAACTAAAAATATATATACCGAAGAAATATATACAGTCTAATTTTTATTCTTTGTTGTAGTATTTTTTATATTAATTTTACTCTACGAATATTATAATTCTTTTAATCAAACTTTTAAATTCCTTGTAAAAATGTAATAAAAATAGCTCAGAATGATGACTATTATTATGAATTATATCTATCAAAGAATATTGTAGTCATTGACAAATTATCAATGAAGATATTTCTACTATTAAGGCTTATGAAGGTGTTTCCCACAATATGTGGATTTGACGTGTCAGAGTGTCATTGAAGTAAAACTAGTTTTTGTGGAAGATAATTTTAGTGTTATTGATTCCTAAGTTATTATTGGAAGTTTTTATCAAAAGAAGGGCTAAGAACTCTTGAGTTGGTAGATACTGTTGTTAAATTCTAAATTGTTCCTTCTTACCTAACCAGAATTCTTTATTTAAGGTTCCGAATCCATTTTTGTATTCAGTCCAGTTGCGGAAGAAATTCTCTCTTGGTTCACCAAAGTCATCCCTTCTCTGAAATACCTATAAGAAAAAATACAAATAATTAAAGATGAGTATTAAGTAACTGTGCTTGCTGTGTGCAAAATAATGACTCCAAAAAAGCAAGACATCAATAAAATTACTAAACAAGCTTCTTTTTTGAAGCAATTGTACAGTTGTTGACGTTAGAATCTGATAGAGAAGTTTGTCGAAATTTGGTTCGAGTCCCAAGAGTGGAAGAAGAAAAATCAAATTACAGAAAATCAAAGTTAAGTAACAAGTTTACGGAAATAAACCTTTTATAAACTTCGTAATACTTCAAAAAGTAATTTTTAATATTTTTCCCCAAAAAATAAGCTTTTTCTCCATCCGATACAAGTTATAAAAAAGTTGCAATTCTTTAATGTTTGCTAAATTACATGTTATTTCTTGTTAAAGATATGAGAATTAAGTAAAAGAGATTAAGAATTTGTAAACATTATTTGAAACACTATTGGGAAAAATTGTTTGTAGCTGGAAATTTAGCGGCGATTGAGGATTTGATTGAAAAGGAATCTTATTTGAACAAAGCAGTGGTATCTTAGTTGCAGAGAAGAGCCGACTAGGTATTTGTAAATTGTGAAATCATATGCATAAATTCTGACACTTATTACCGGAAATGCTACATACAATCCCAATCTTACTGCCAACTTGGGATGTAAAAGTTATAAAGCTTTACTGGAACTTTAAAAAAAATCTGATAAAGATGCAAAATGCCAGAACAACTAGTTTTCCAGTCTATATATAGGACCTTTACTTACGAAAACTATTCAATACATTTTCTGTACAAATACCAAATATAACGGAAAATACGAGGGTGAGTCAAATGAAAACCTTAAAAATGTAATTATAAATCGAAAATTCGCGCCATTGTTCTATAAGTTGGCAGTAGGGTTTCAAAGGTTTCAAGAATGCCCGACAGGTGGCAGATTACTGGAGAGAGGTGAAACGCTACAACATGACCAGTGCAAAATAGCTGCTGCGCTTGCAACATGCACCAATGAAGAACAGCGGTCTGTCACACGTTTTTTTGAGCAGTGAAGGTGTGAAACCTATTGAAGTCCATCAGCGAATGAAGGTCCAGTATGATGATGCATGTTTATCACTGCAGCAAATGTATGAGTGGAGTAGGAAGTTCACGAATGGGGTGACTTCTGTGACAGACGCTGCGCGCAAGGGTCAGGCAGACCGTATTGTGACACCAGAGTCTATTGCAGCTGTTAAAGCCATTGTGATAAAAATCGCCGTGTGCCGTAGATGAAATTGCCGCAAATTTGAACATTAGTGAGGGCTCAGCACATTACATCATTTATGACTTGCTCAAGTTTCCCAAAGTGTCCGCAAGATGGATGCCTCGGCAGCTTACTGAAGAACTGAAAGTGCGACACGTTGATGCCTGTTAAGAACTTTTGTGGCACTTTGAAGCAGAAGGTGATGCTTTCTTGTGAGGGGACGAAACCTGAGTAACCTGCCACCAACCAGAAACAAGCAAGCAAGCAATGGCGCCATTCCTTATCACCACTGAAAGAGGCGATGGGAGGAAAGAAATGTCGGTCCGATGAAGAGGTACAACAGGTGGTGCACGAGTGACTGCGCACACGATCAAAAGATTTTTTTTCCAGAGGAATCCGTGCACTTCCTACGCGCTGGAGGAAGTGTGCTGAACGTCATGGAGACTAAAAATGATACACTTGTATTCCATTTTTGTTCGATAAATTAAATTTTAAAAAATAGTTAAGGTTTTCAGTTGACTCTCCCTCGTATTAAGAAAATAGAATAAATTCCTATAATTAAATACAGTAAACTTCACTTATAGAAAATATCTTATCTTTTTTCTTGGGATAACAATGTAAGAATAAAGTAATAAAAACAATATTCCACTGAGCAAAGCAGAGCAGTATTCTCTTAGAATTTGGTTAGAAATTTCTACTTAAATATTGCCTATTCCAATATAAGGTCTTTTCCAAAAGTGAAAATTGAGTCGAAAATTTTTATAAAATAATGTTTTTCTGCATTACTTTCTTTCTGTTTCCTCATCTGTAATACATTGATTTATTATTTTTTTTAAAAATTGATGGATATCTCTTAATTTTTGTACAAAAGCGTGTTTCTATAATATTTAGTGATTATAACTTACTGTCCATCCGCCCCCAACTGTCTTCATATCACAGTAGACTTGGAATGGAGTTGGGTTAATTCTTCCTTTAGGATACACATTATAAATTCCACTTTTTCGAATTCCTAAGATTTCAATTATAAAATTAGAAAGTTTAATAAACTTTACTATTTAGAAATTCATAAACGATGTGACTTCTATTGTTGAAAAGTACTTTATTCAATACTATTTTCGAGAGATAGAGATAAATACGTAATCAAACAATCTTTACCTTGTCTCAACTGAATTTCAAGACAGTTGGAAGGTAGAAGAAAATGGGATTCCGTTTGTGTAGCGTTAATAGAAAGTCCCTGATCAACATTCTCCGGCTGAAAATGTGGCTCTGAAACTAAATAAAAAATGAAAGAGGAAAA